>JAQIWT010000030.1:0-51302 GCA_034696485.1 Isohypsibius dastychi | reverse complement strand
AAAATCACGTAAAAAAGCGGATTTTTCGGTTTTTTTAGCTTCGGGGGTTCGGAAAACGAGCAAAAATCAATGAAATTTTTCGGGAGGCTTGATTCGAGAGGCTTTCGAAATTATTCGGGAGGCTTATTCGAGAGGCTTGCAAAAATATTCGGGAGGCTGAAGCCCTCAAGCCCCCCCCCCCCTCGGCACACCCTTGCTGTAAAGAACAATGTCACTCACGGGACTCTGGTGCAACTTACGGCACATGTAGATAAGGTTACCATCTGCTGAACTCGCAACTTGAACTGGAAGAGCAGCCTCCAGTTCCGTGAGATGAGGAACTGAAACTGACCAGCTGCTGGATTCAGGGTCATAAACAACCAGTCTGGTCTGCAGAAACAAGTACATTTTCCCTCCATGTCCAAGCATGGCGAGCACTTTCGACTCCGCAGGCAGGGCATCAGGCAGATTCTCCTTGACACCAGTCTCGGAATGAACTCTGATCATCTTATAGTCAGGCCGCTGACGATACCCACTGGCGTCGAAACACAGGTAGATCCAACCATCAAGGTATGCACAGGCATCTTAAAAAGAGTTATTGAGTCGCAGATATCAATCAGGTATGTGTACAGCCTTCATACCGAAGCGATAGCCGAGTTCTGGACTGTTATTTAGACGGCTCCAGAGGTTGGTCAGTGGCTCGTAGAAGTAGACACCCACCTCACCCACGACGAACAACCGGTTATCAGGGGAAAGGATGCAGTTTCGGACGTACTCAGTTGGAGGTGAGGGAAAACGGTCGGTTGTCAGCTCGGAAGATAAGAACGGACTATTGCACAGAACTTTTTCCTTGTTGACGCTGTAGAGCACTTTCTCATCGGTGATATGGAAAAGCACTTCCATTGTTCCTGCAGTGCAAATTGATACTTAACGGGCTCTACGTAACAGGTTTTGGTTTTGCCTTACTGGGACTCTCATCAGGAGCCCGCAAACTTTCGAATTCTCGCAAAGAGATATGGTATTCCAGAAGTTGTTGAATAGTGAGAGGAAGTGCGGGTTCGTCAAGGAGCAACATGATGTCCGAGCGGTCTACTGAAGTAAGCCGTACGTGTTGCAAAAGTTCGAAGAACGCCGTTGTACGGGAATCAAGATCTGCGACGACCCACTTTACCAGAACTTTCAGAAGTTTTGCTTCCTTCGTGATGAACAATGAGTTTGCAGTTATTATATCCAGCATCTAGAAAAATAAGCTTGCACCGAATTTTGCACTCGCGGAATCGGGTCAACTGGTAATACCTGATTGAAACTGAAATCAATCAGTTGATCGAAGCAGGTATCAATAGCTTTCTCGAAATTGTTAATTATTTTCAGCCGTGAAGTGTCAACCCAGTCTTTGGGGAAAATGGGGTGCTCCGCTGCGTTCAGATAAATCCAGATAGTTGCACACAGCCTGTCGTCTACACGAACGATGCTCAACAAGCGTTTCAATGTCCTGTCCATTTGAAGGAAGCTTGCTGCGCTGATCAAGTCGTCGATATTGCAGTCATCGTCCAACAAAGCCCAACCACATTGAGCTATGGTGATCAGACTGCAAAAAACAGCGTATTTGTTCAGAATTAAATTGTAGCAAGAGTTGGAAAATTCAAAAGTTTTAGCTTACTGCTTGAATATAGCAATCGGGATATTTTCCAGTCGTATAGAAGGCAGCGTGTCATCCGGCGATGTTTCGAGCGAGAAAGACCACAGCTCGAGCTGAGACCGGAAGTATCCACTTATTTCTTTCAGAAGTGATTTTTGGCAAACAATGCCGTCTTCATCTTCTTCCATTCCAAGGACAAACAGTCGCGTGTCGGTACCTCGCATGTCAGTATCCCAGTTCCGACGTAAGTCGTCAACTGATAACTCTGGATCAAAACCAACCCTGACGTACTTTCTCTCACTCCTGATCATTATGCATGTGTCCGGCCAATCCATTTTTCAATGTGTTGGTGAAACGAAAATAAGAAAATCACTAAAAACAGATAACGGCTAGATTCGAGGCAAACTCAGTTATCGAGACCGTGAAAAGTGAGTAACGTCTGAAAGTTGCAATCTCACATCCGGACGTGAGTCGCAATCCCAGAGAAGTTTATGCCACATTCATTTTCTCAGAAGCAAGTCATGCTCATAGCGAATGCCTCATATTTCTGTGACGTCTGAAATAGAATTCTTAAAATAGAGGACCATGTACAACGTCGTATCCACGTTGCCGATGACTTCCGACCATCAAGCATCCGGTACAGAGAAGTGCGATTTCGGAGCAACTAACGCTAAAATCCACTGCAATAATCACTGCAAAGCGGAAAGCGGAAAGGGGAGGTTCAGCATAGAACTGTGGCGTTCAAAGAGAAAGCAAGGTAGTTCTGCAGCAAGATTCCACATCAGAGGGGCTGGTACAAGTGAACAGACGCCACAGAAAACAAACAGACAGTCTGCCAGTCTGAGAAATGTAGAGTACCATTTGGTCATTCATTTTCTCCGCTGGTCCAGCCAGCGTTTTTCTCACTGAATCTCGACCGATTTTCCATCATGTCCACGTCCCCAAAGGCTGACGCTCCACCAGATTACAGCTTCAAAGAGGAGATCGTGTTGAGGAGGGAGATTGCGAAAAATGACGACCCGGGTGAGATTCAGTTGGTTTCTGATGTGTCTTCCTCAGAGCGCAACCAGTTTGATCCCAAAGATTCCGTCGATGAAGAAAACGGCGACGAAAACAACGAACCCAAGGCACCTGACGGTGGATTTGGTTGGGTCATCGTTTTCGCAGTGTTTATGATCCACGTTGTTTTGGATGGAGTTAATTTCTCATTTGGGATTTTATATCCATTCTTAATCGATGAAATGAAAACAACTCAAGCAGCTGCTTCAGCCGTCGTATCTACTTTGATGGGAGTCACATTTTTCTGTGGTAAGTTTGAATTTTTTCGTTGTGATATTTAGGTTACTACCACAGCTGATTTCTACAAGCACTGTTGCCATTTTGGTTTTTTATTTGTGAAATTTGATCTTACAGTCCACTTGGGTATTTCCAGTCGTTATTTACTTTACAGGTCCATTCAGCAGCGTGTTGTCCACCAAGTTCGGCCATCGGAGTGTGGCGCTGTGCGGAGCTATTATCGCTTTTTGTGGGGCTGTTGGCGGATATTTTGCAACTCAAATCTGGCACTTGATTATCAGTTATGGAGCTGTTATGGGTGAGACGAGATGCGTTTTTATCGGATGCAGACAATTTTTTTCATTGCGATTGAGAACATCTAGGTCTTGAGATGACATAGCTTCAAGTAGGACAAAATAAGTCACATTCTACGAAGTGTCACATTTGTATCGTGTATCATTTTGTTGAATAAGAAAATTTCCTGTCTAAAAAATTTGAAATTGAATCATAAGTATATTTTGTCGTAAGCTTGCAAATATTGGATTGATATTTATTGTGATGGAGGTATGAAAACTAATAATATCCTGCTTTATTTAGCGTAATTTGATAATAATTATAGCTTTATTTAATGTTATTATTTAGTAAACCGGAGCTGATGATTATTAATAGAAAATAAACTTTTTCAGGGATTGGATTCGGCGGGATATATCTTCCAGCCATCGTCAGCGCCGTTTCTTGGTTCGACAAACGTCGAGCTCGAGCGGTCGGAATTGCAGTTTGCGGATCTGGATTTGGAATTATGATCTTCTCATTTCTCGTTCCATATCTCATTGGTGAACTGGGGCTTCATGGATACTTTCTCATCCAGAGCGCGATTATTTGCAACACGATCGTGTTCGCTTCACTTTTACGACCTCTGCCGCATTTGGAGAAAGCGGGACGAAAACTGAAGAATGGGTCGCGCAGACCTTCTTTGGAAATGGACGAAATTCCAAAAGTATAAACATCCTCAAAAAAGACAATAATATACAATTGCACATGTACATAAAGTGCAGTAAAAAATTTGTAAAATATGATATCATGGTTTCCAACTTGGAGTCTTTGGAGCTTTTGAAAACAATTTTTGAAAATCAGCTTTTGAATTAAATTAACTGGTACGATTTTATGGTTGTTTTTTTCCAGGCTGGCGAAAAGGTGCTCAAAGTGAAGGAGGTGACTGAGGCGGAAGAGCGCGGTTTTTTCGGTGGAATCGTTAATACTGTTCGCAACATGGCCATCTTTCGGATGTGGCAGTATTGGGTTATGCTCCTCGTTGTATTCCTGTGCGGACTCAGTGGTTATATTCCGTTTGTTTACATTAATGACCGTGTTGAAAAGGAAGCTCAGGTAAAATCGGCTGTCTTCAGGTTTATGTTTTCTAACTGAAATGAAAACTTTTTAGATTGCAAGCGATCGATCAAAGTTGATAGTTTTCGTGACCGGCGGATTTAATTTATTCGGACGTCTCGCCGCCGGAATCACCGATCATCCTTGGATAAATCGTCTTCTCGTATACAGCAGCGCTTATATAGTCTCTGGGATTGCGACGGTTTTCTCAGTTTATTGTTATGATCTCGTCACTTTCGGGATTTACGGAGCTGTTTATGGATTCACTGGAGGTCAGACATTTTCGCGGTTGATACGAGTGTCGGGTCGTTCATCTAATTTTTTGAAACAATGAAATTATCCGATTGAATAATTGTGCATTGAGAATAAACGGAATTACTTCTATGAAGAATTCGGGAGAAAAATGGCGAGAAGAAAATCCAGAAATTTAGTCGATCTGCAGTTCCGAAGATACGCGATTTGAAAATTTGAAAAATAAGTTGGCGCCTTGCCTTCAGATGAAATTAGCATCGCGTTATCAGAAGCGCCGAAACTAAACTGATTCTATTTTCAGGAATTATCATCGCTTTACAGTCGGTGGTTCTGGCTGATATTGTTGGTAACGACAATCTCTCAACAGCATTTGGAATATCCTTATTCGTGCTCGGCATTGCCGCTCTTTGTGGACCACCGATTGCTGGTTCGTGTTTTTGGTCCTCATGGAAATTTTATACCGTTGTTAAGCATTTCCTTTTTTAGGCGAAGTCGTTGCTTCTCAAGGTGGAACCTTCACACTCACATTTATTTTATTCGGAATCATGATGGCAGCAGGTGGAGTAATATTCTTAGTTGTGCCAATCACGAAAATGATCCAGCGAAGGAGAAACCCTCCCCAGATGGATACGTCAGTTGATGTTGAAACATCGAAAAACGTATAGCATTCATCTTGAATGCAAGGCTTTTTGTGTTTTTTTCGGGGTCATTACTCGTATTTTGCCCCTTTTTTTATCTCAAGTTCCTGTTATCTGTTTTCTCCAATCATCGTTTTGTATTTCTTGACCAGTCAGTGCATATTGTGTGTCTGGTACATCAATGTGTTGTTTGGGTTTTTATTTCAAATCAGTGAAGAACACCGTGAAGAAAAATACATGCATGAGAAAACATTTTAATTAGATTTAGGATCGCGCTGTTTTTCGTCCGTGATTTGAAAGCCCGGTTTGAAACTATAGCAAGCAATTATATTGAACAAAATGGCCAGATTAGTTGTCGCGAAAAGGAGGCTGGCGATCCAAACTAGCCATGCGATTTCGTAGCGCCGGAATTCGAGGAAATACGCCGATCCTAACCAGAATGCCATAGAAGCAAACCAGGAAGAGATCATGAAGAGCAGCCGGGAACGAGGGAGCTGAATCTTTGGAATAATCAGCGGGAGGAATGTCAAGTACCACATAAAATACTGAAACGAAAACATAATCATGATCAATTCATACCAACAGAATAAAAGTCAGATTTCTTTTTCAAACTTTGATAAAATTACGAAAATAAAATAAAATTACTAACTCTCAAAAATCGAAATCATGTACCTGAACTGTGCACACTTTGTTGAGAATAACGAATGCGGCGGTGTTCAGAAAGCATACCAGGGGCAAGTCCGGGTAGAACTTCAGCGAAAAGCCAATCCAAAAAACCGCTTGAGAAACAAACGGAAGGACGTCGATCCATTTTTCATAGCTGCTTCCGTGTGCCAAACGAAGGATATAAAAATACGGAGAGAAATTATGTTGGATATCTCGTCGACTGAGATGATAAAAATAAGTCTCCTTCAAGAATTCGTTTCCGTAAATGGAATAAAATAAACCGGTTAGAACGGTGAAGGAAGCCAGCGCGCCAAGAACAAAGATGAGCCTGTTTTTGGTCGGAAAAAACAGAGCGACGAGGTTTTTAGTCATTCTGCAAAATAAAGCAAGGTAAAAATATCGTATATCATGAATAACGATTCACAAAAACAAAACCCGTTTTAAAATACATTTCTCCTTGTAAAGAGCAGTCATTTCCCACCGCAGAAGGTAAAATAAATAGAATGTGACTGCAAAAAATATCTTGAAGATCTGAACAAAAAAACGAACCTTGAATCTGAGGCGAATCCAGCCCAGAAATACATCGGAAGCGCATAACAAACTGGATAAATTTTGAAGTGAACAGAAAGTCCGAAAAGCAGTCCCGACAGCAGAAACTTCCGCTCCAGATGAAACAACAGATTCGCCAGCGTCAAAACACTCATAACGGATTCCGCATTTCCGCGAGTCGAAACGTTGATCGCCACTGCAAAGCGAAACCACACAACATCAACTTCCGGTTCAACAACGCAATAACTGTACCAACGATCCCTCTAGCTTCAAAACTGACCTGGATTATAAAGAGCAATCAGCATGCATAACTTCATCCTTCGGTTATCAATTTTCATCTTCTTGAGGATCAGAAATGTAAGAAATGCTGCGAGAACGTCCAAAACGGCAAAGAGGACTTTTCCGAAGGCTGGATGGACGAACAAGTTTGGGAGCATGAGGTATGATAATAACGGTGTGTAGCGATATCCATCCCGATTATAAGGCGACTTACCCTGAAGAAGAATGCGATCAAAAGTCTACAAACAACCAAAAAACTAAAACCTGACTTAAATAGCTTGCTTACGATAGAAACCCACTGCGCAGCATCAGAGAAGACCTTGTAGTCGATGTCCGTGTAATTCAGATGAAACACCTGATCATGAAATTCTCCATAAATTATAACGACGACCCGGAAGATGAAGGCGATTCCGAAATGATCGAGGAGGAAACTGTACGGGGTGTTGTACTTCGTGAAGTCGATTTGAGACGAAGCCGAAACTTCTCCTGTCATGGTTGCACCTAGTCGCACAGAATGTTTGATTAATTTCAGAAGTACATCCTTCTTTCACCGGCGAATTTCAGCAAGCACAGTCAACAAATAAACAAGAAATAAATAGGAACTGGAAAACGGCCTTGTTTTGTTGTCGATTTCGATTCTCACATCCAACCTCCCCCCCCCCCCCTCCCCATCACCCGACCCCCAGCCCCCTAATCAAAACGGCTTTTTCGATGGTTCTTATTTCAGAAGTTCTCGTTTTAAATGAATTCAGATTATGGGAAGGTCTCCCTCTGTAATGTTGTCATTCGTTACGACCAATGTGTTTTCAGTTGGTTTTGGGCATTGTTGTTCTTTATTCAGCGTTGCCCTAATGACAAGATGAGCAACTCCCAAGTGAGCGGTTAAAATAATACTTGGGTTGTAAAATCCACCAGTTGATGCTTTCCTACGTGACAAACCAAACAGTTAAAATGACAGCACTAGGTCACAATTAAAATACTTCTAGTTGCCTAACCATATTTTTGTAAAGGCCTCCTCAGAAAACTTTTCGAAGTTGTAATGGACTGCATCGTGTTTGTTGTGTTCTTCTTGCTTTTACAAATGGTAATCTTTATCTTTATCTTCATCTTCAGAAAATAATTGCTGATTTTCAACAGACTTCTCATTAATTTCCAGGTCATTGCTGATCAGTTTGGCTGGAATAACGTCTTCCAACCGCTCCAGTCGAATCTGAACACGAATCGTGCTGACCCTGAGTTCTCCAGCCGGCAAATTCAGCTTCAGCAATTCCGCCGACCGCAACCAAATAATCTTCCGTTCCCGACATTCGGCTACCCTCCTCCCCAAACTTCTTTCAGCTGCAGTAACGCGCCGGAAGCAGGGTTCTACGCAGACGTCGAAACAAGATGTCAGGTTATTCGACGTTGTACCCCGGATAATTTCATGTTCTCATTTCTTTGTCCGAACGGAACGGTAGGTGTCTTCAATAAAATGAGCTGCGATGACAAAAACAAAGGATGCGTTGTTGGATTTTTAGATCTTTGACCAGGCTAGCCAGAGCTGTGATTACTGGTACAAAGTGCAATGCTCCATGTAAGCATTACTGAACAATTACAGAAAACCGCTAGAATTTGTGGTCCTTATTATTTGTGAATTTATTTTGCCATCTCTTGCAAGCCAGTCTTTTTATCAGGGATTTCATGAATGATGTGGTTTTCGGCTTGAAGAAACGCTTGACGTGGAACAATGAAGGAACGAATTTGGCAGCGGATGATCCACAATCTATTACTACTGTGATGAATTGGGTCGGAATAGGAGCCGGCGTTGGAAATGAAAATCAACGAGCTGAAGCAGGTAAGACGTCTTTTCGAGAGCTTTTCGGGTTTCAAGCTCGAACTTTTTTGCAAATGCAGATATGTTTACCGTGATAAATCCATCCACGAGCCAGAGCACCGTCTTGAGCATATCGGACATGAACAACGGCGTCAAAAAAGACAACGCCGTCCCCGTACCGCCCACGTCTTCTTCCACCGGCTGGATTCCCCTTATGTCATTTTCTGTTTGATATGTAAACTATTTAGCTGAAAAAACTTTATAAGAACCATCACCGTCAAATTATAAAAATGTAATCAGCGCGCGGTATCTTCCCTGTGTTAAGGCGAAAAAGGAACAAGAGAGTCGGGTAAAGGAGATTCGGCAGTACGATGAACTACGTACTTGGTGGTATGCGAATTTGCGTACCGATGTCCGATACCGAAGACTTTCTGTACAGAAATGACGAGCGAAAAAAAGGTTCCGAAACCGGACAGCAGATTTAGAAAATATGTTATCTTTTTGGCGTTCAGCAATCAGCAGCATTCTTTGCAGCATTCTAAACAACAGCAGCACAATGCAGCCTGAAATAACACTAACTCGTCACACAGAAACGCTTGGTATCCTGGTAGCTACGATGTACTCACACAACATGCTCCTGCACACAATTTCCCGCAGAAACTGTCATCCTGGCGCTGTTGCGGAGGTCCTTGTTGATATCTACAGTAGACAACCCGAAATTAAAGCCAAATATGGCCGGTGTGACTCCCATGTGTAAATTTTTTCAAAATTTCGTCGACACTTACACGACCTGTGGTTGACCATATCCTGGTGCGAATCCCTGCTGCATCCCAGGATGTTGTACGTACTGAACGGAACTGTTGGGATCGTACGCATAGCCAGGTTGCGTTACATAAGCAATCTGTTGTCCACCTTGGGGATAGCCATGTTGTGGTGGTGGATATCCTCCTCCTCCATAAGGTTGTTGTTGGTTTGGATAAGGATAGGACATGGTTAGCAGATGTGGGAATGAAAGTCAGGAAGAATTCGGAGAGACAGTGCTGTTGAAAAGTGTTATACAAACAGCGCTGTCACAGACGGAAAGACGTGAGTCAGCTGTGTTAAGTGCGTAGGATTAGCAGAAGAGTATCGCAACATGAAAGCGGCTGATCCGGTTTGCGATCGCTCGATCGATTTTTGTGCAGTACGGTGTACGGCGTTGCACCCTGTGCCGACTAATGCGGGGATACTGAACGCTGGCTTGTATTGACATTGAATGTTGGGTTTAGTTGTTCTGCTATTGCCGGTACACATTGGCATATGAAAAGATCGGCACAGAAACCTCTAGCAGACATCGCTGCTTTGTTTTTGTGACTGTGGGAGCGAACACCCACCTTTACGACAAGACCATGCCACCTCAGTGCAAGTAAGTCAGCGTGCTGGGCGAAGCGCACCTGGATCATTTTTGAGGTCATCGAAAAAAATGTTTTTAAATGGCAGTTCCGAAATCATGGTAATAGTATAATCATCTAAGAACACATATAGGTCATATTCCCAGCAGCACGTGCAAGGTCAGTGGAAATCAGATCTGCTAGCAAAGTTACCATCCGCATACCCCTTGCTTTTGCAGTGTTTTGGAAAGGTCACCATCTTTTTTTGCAGAACCTGACCAGGTTTTTTTACACAACTTTAAAAACAAGTTCCCATAAAAAAGAAAAGTAGATACAGCGTATAACGTGTTACAGTAGTTCAGATGCCATTCAGATACCATACATATGCATATGCCATATATGAGAATAACGTATCGGTGCGAGATTGTTACGGTATTCTATGTGTGGATGACCTCCTGCAATGATGTAGCGGGTGCACCCCAAGATGATGTACAGTAGTATGCATTCAGAGCTGCACGTATTTTCGCGAAGAGCAAACTTGTCTGATACTGTAGAGCAATGTACGCTGCGGCAGAAATAAACAATGCGGGTCATGGAGTCACCAGCTGAACATGGAGTCACCAGCTGAACATGCTCATACACAACGTGCAGCAATTACAACACAGCAGCTGAAATGGATAAATGGGTAACTCAATCGCGGTGCTTGTTCAGAGTCTTACAAATGGGACAAAGCACGGATTATCCAGTGAACAACATGATTGACAACAATTTCTGCCAGAGTCGGTGTGGGATGGTATAGACACTCCCGGATCATGATTCCATCCAGGTTGAACCGTTTGTGGTGTTCCTTTCGTGGCCAAGTCCGTGCCGTTTGCGCTGGACGACATGTGAGCGGCACAGAAGGGTGATCTTAGAACACGGCGTTCAGGTCTGTTGGATCACAAATCTGCCAGTTTTATAATATGCGCTGGTGCTTCAGGAATGGCTTCTTACTGAATGGATTGGATCATAACGTGTGTCTAATGTTATAAGTACTGAAACACAGAACGCTGAAACTACCGGATCTGACTCATGAACTGTTGGTGCGACGTCACCACTCGGAACGAAATTCGCACTACAAATCGTATGCCGTATCAGGCTGTTTTGTAGTATCGCATCTACGAAACCTCACTATGAAAATTCGCTGACGGCATTTCTCGCTACGAACCATAGCTGCGCCCTTAACAGGTCGCCCAGCCGCTTCGACATATACAGTAATTCGTAGCCACGTGTCTTCATGTTATGATATTCAACCTTAAACAGGACCAGAAAGAAGTTACTGTAGATGTCGTTACATAGTCTGGAGGTTGCTTGAACGGGCGGATCTGCGTTTTCTTGTACTAGCTAGCGACCGTCCGATACTTGATGCTGACAACTTGTACACTTTCGCTGATGAGATTCTCAGCCAAAGTGTGGGCAGCACGATCCAAAGCCATGTAGTAGATTCTGGCTACTCCTTGTACTCCACTGTCTGTCAGCTGTCTCATATTATCCACTTTGGAGTTCTTGCCTGGTCTTGAATCCTGATGGTTGAGTCCACGATGTCGGAAGAGATTTATCTTTAGCAGCAGACATTTTCGGCACAAAATGTTTTGCAAGCACACCTCTGGAATGAACTCACACAGCTTCTCGTCATTGAGTGCGTTTCTGTCGTTCCTGTTCATCTTGTTGTTCAGCTATTTTTTGTGCTGTTTTTCAACCTAGACCATTACACCCGTAAATCTACATTCAGGTACTCACTACACAATCCACACGGTTCGACAGTTCCCTACATGTTAGAAACTATCTAGGAATGCACATCCAAACCACCTTCTATGTGTTTTTTGTTTCGGCGGCAAGAAGAAGAGCTGCGCAAAATAGCCTTGTCATTATTCCACCAGCACATTATTTCGGTTGGTGCTCACTGATTACTCCTAAGATGGAGGTCAGACATACCTCTCCAGGTTGGAGCATTTTCTTCTGAAGCTGTTGGGTTTGTCCCCGCTACTCCCCAAAAACTGGTCCCGGGCTACTTGCTTTCTCTAGCTCCTCGCTGCAGATAGGAAGTGCATCGGGATGGCTGCCGGCATCTTTTGTTGTCCCTGTCACCACCATTTTGAGAAAATCCGAGTCGTGGCCCAAAAGACATTTTTCTCGATACGAATTAGCGACGGATTCGATGCCAGCATTTTGGTGAAAAGAATCCATCTTTATTAAGTACAACAGTATCCGTGCTGTTCAAGAGCTATATCCGTGGAAAATGGATTGGAAATCATAGCCCGGACTGCAGTCGATCGAAAACATGTTTGATATTTTCAGTCAATGTGTTGCAAAACACCGAGAACCCATAAGTCTACAGTGCGCTCTTTGACACTACTGAATCAGTCATGAACTCATGATGTGCTCTCATTCCAGAGGAACACGGAATGGGAATTAAAACAAACGCCAAGTGCAAGATGTTTATTTGGAGCCCAGTATAACAGTAAATGTTAACCGCAAATCGCATTACCGTGACTCATTCACTCGTCAGGTTCGCTGCGACTGGCACCCGCGTATAGTCTTCCTGCTACGTGGGTACCTACTGAGCACACGTGATCATGGGTGGAATCGATCTACCACAAAGCTACTGTACACTACAGTACTGCGGCAGTGCCACATTACTTATCCACGGAGTTGACCCACGTTCTGATGCCGGCACCTCCGAAGCGGTATACTAGCGGTTCCCTGATGCTACTCGCATATTCTGTACATCATGGATATTGAAGCGAGGCTGCTCGTTTCGGTGGGTTGAGATCTGCTTAGAAACAGGTCAACATCGTCACTATCATCATCGTCTTATGCGGAATTCGTTTTGTGGAACTTGACCGGGTTTTTGTCTATACAATTGGAAGTTCCAAAATACACTTGTAATACATGCAGATTACATTAGTTCAGATGTCAGGCAGGATGACAATAAAGTATCAGAGCGAGAAGTTTATTTAATTTGGGGATGACCTTCTACATTCATGTCATTCGTGGTGTACAGAGTACATGAATGTAGAAGGTCATACCTGCCGAACGACGAATACTGTGGAGCAAATGTACGGCAGCAGGTAAACAATGCGGGTCGATGGTGTCTACCAGCACCAGCTGCTACCAGCAACAGCACCCGCAGACCAGGCTAATACAGCAGAATGTACACAATGTGCAGCAATCACAACACCACAACTGAAATGAGTAGATGTGTAACTAGATCGTGGTTCTGTCTCAAAGTCTTACAAATGGCTTTAAACACGGATTCTCCGGTGAACAGCAGGACTGACAACAATTTCTGTCAGAGTCGGTGTGGGATGGTGTGGATACTTCAAGATCATGTTTCCATCCCGGTTGAACAGTTTGTGGTGGTTCTTTCGAGGGCAAGTCTATTCCGTTTGCGCTGGACGACATGTGAGCGGCACGGAAGGAAGGTTTTACAACGCAAACAGCGTTCAGATCTGTTGGATCACAAATCTACCAGTTTCGATGCACGTATACGCTGGTGTTCCCGGGATGGCTTCTTAATTAATGGACTGGAACACAACGTTTGTCGAATGCTACAAGTACTGAAACACAGAAAGTTGAGACTACCGGATCTGACCCATCTACTGTTTGTTCTACGTCACTACTCGGCCCAAAGTTCGCACTACAATCTTATACCGTATCAGACTGTTTTGTGAATATCGCCACTACGTAAATTCGACTCATACCGTACAAACGATACGAACCATTGCTGCGCCCTTAACAGGTCGCTCAGCCGGTTCAATGACCTATACTTCGTGGCCAAGTTTCTGTATTTCATAGTATCCAATCTCAAACACAACCAGAAAAAATGTAGATATCGCCACACAGCCGCAAGGTTGCTTGAAAGGGTGGATCTGCATCGCCCCTACTGAATTTCCAACAAGAAATCGTAAACTTTCTTAATTAATGTTTCAGGATAAGATTGCACATTTCGATACCTAAACTCAGAGGGTCTTGAAAACTTAACCGTATTACGGTTATACATGACCATACACGTCGCCATTCTACGTAAGACTAGATGCAAACTCAGACTTCGCTGATCTCCGTAGAGCCGTCCTGTTAACTATTCTTGCTTTGCGTTTCTTCGACTCGCGAGTCGCGACTGTCCGAGAACATGACATTGCCAGTCTCCGTTGCAGCTTCCCTGGCGACTCCACGCAACGCCATATTATGCATCATAAGTCCCGTCATGACGGCGTCCCCTGCGGCATCGAATGCTTCCGCAGCAGTGTCCCCATACTTTATATTGACAACCTGCACGCTTTAACTGATGAGGTTCTCAGCCAAGACGTGGGCAGCGTGATCCAGAGCCATGTAGATTCTGGCAATCCCTTGCACTCCAGTGGCAGTCAGCTCCTTCATATTATCCACTTTCGAGTTCTTGCCAGGCCTTGATGGTTGAGTCCATGATGTCGGAAGAGTCTTGTCGATAGTGGCAGACATTTTCGGTACAAAGTATTTTGCAAGAACCATGCTTACATGCCCGATTTGCTTGATTGTTCTTTTGCTTACTTTGTGTGTCCAACCGGTGGTCGCACGTACATGTTGAATTCCTTGTTTGGCTTTGGTGTTTGTAATCAAGGGTTTTTCACCTGGAGCTAACTTCTCTCTATATTTCTCCGATTCACTTCTGATGAACTGGAACAGTTTCTCCGAACTTTCACGGATTTCGGATTCAACAACGTCCGTACCCTTTAGAATTTCTTTGGACAGAGAATGACGATAGACGTGTTCTTGGTCTTTAGAAGAACTTACTGGGTGCTTATTGGTATCTGATTCTGGCTCGATTTTGGGCTTCTCTTTGCCGAGTTTTCCAGTTTGATCGGCCTCTTCAACTTCGGCTTCTTTCATACCTGTGAACTCCGACATGAGCTGCTGGAACCGACCCCGATCCGCATCGCAAACCGATTTGTCCAGAATGATTCCCACACAAGCTCCTTCTTCGCAATTCCTGAAAATAGAAACCCACAATGCAGAACATAGTCCCGTGGTGAAGACTGGCTTCTGCGGTAACCCGAAAATGCCAGTAGGAGATCTGGAGTTAGCACCAATCTATCACAGAACCGAAAACGAGCACTAACGTCAAATCTGGAAAAATGTAGGCCCCGTAGTCGACATGAAGGCTGGGTGAGGCTAAAGGCAGGAGTGGGTACACCCAAGGACCGATCTGCAGGAAAGTTGAGCTGACTGCAGCAGCGCGGGATGGTGGACAATCGAGGCCCAAAATTTGGAGTGAAGATGGCGAACTGTTGGAATGCTTGGGTTTTTGTGAAGCGAGATGGATGAGCTAAAATTGTTTACTTGGGTGATGAAACGTGACCTTGGGGAGTAACAAAGAATATTTGTGCCCCTTCCGGTATGCAGAATATAACTGTGACACTCTGAATAGGCGATTCATCGGAAAACTCAAGTAGCTCGGGCTCGCGTGAGATCGGCATTGTGACATGTCGCACGTCTGGAGCCAACCCACGCAGGTTCTCGTCATCGAGTGTGTTCCTATCGTCCTGGTTGGTCTTGTTGTTCCGGCAGCTTTTGTGCTGTTCTTCAACCTAGAACATCACGCACGTGAATCAACATGCATATACTATCTACGCAGACCGCAAGATTCGACAGTTCCCCACATGTAGGGAACTGTCAACATCTAAACCACCGTCAATATGGTTTCTGTTCTGACGAAGAGTTGCGCAAAAAAGCCTCCTCATTATTCTGCTAGCATATTACTTCGGGGCTCACTGAGCACTTCAGATATGGAGGCCATACATACCTCCCCGAGGTTTCTCCTAAAGTTGTTGGGTTTGTGCGCCCTGCATCCCAAAAACTGGTCCCGTGCTACTAGCTTTCTCTAGTTCTTCGCTGAAGAGTGGAACTGCATCGGGATGCCTGCCGGCATCTTCCGTTGTCCCTGTCACCGCCATTTTGAGACATTCCAAGTCGTGGCCCAAACAACTTTTTTCCTGATACCAGTCAGCGACGGATGTACGGTTCAAGTTTATCTGTCGCCTAGATTCTGAATCTACTACCGGGTGGCCCACTATTCTTGACTGTAAACTTTGGGGTAGGGCACCTCGCCCCCTTTTGCTCCATAGCTTATGGCTTTTAGTAGAGTCGATAGAAAATTCATTTCTGTACTGTCAAACGGGAAGATAATTCGTTTGGCGCAAATTCTATCCAAGAGGGAGCCATAAAAGCGGGGGTCAGTCAAAACGCCCCATGGCTTTTTGAGTGTTTTTTTGTTTCAGGAAAGTTTCTGTGACAACAGCTATTGAATGGATGATCCCCTTTTCATGTTCTTGATATCGACGCGTACCTAAAAACCTACTCTTTACAGCTGCAATTGAATTTAGGTGGAAAATTGCTTCGACATAGGAGAAATCACGCCAAAAGCAAAACCGGCAGTTTTTGGTGAATTTTCGTGGTTTTTTGGTTTTCGTGGTTTTTGGAGCTGAGAAATTCCAATTGTGATACAAAAGACATATCAGTTTGTTCGTCGTGACTTTGGCTACAACACAAGTAGCTACAGAAGCCGGTTTGATCCTTCAGGAGACCGGCAGCAACGCAGAACCAAAAGTGACTAACCACGTGTCCGCGAAAACGGGTTTTTGACGATTTTTCTGTTTACGAGGGGGCTGGATCTCCTCGGTGCTTGATCCAATCTCAAAACATCCGCCATACAAAATGTAGCGCTTCAAAAACTGACCACAAACCGTCTTGAAGATGCAGGGAAAAAGTAGTTGTTCGCGGGTTTGGTAGATTTCAAGTTTTTGGGCCAAGCCAAAAAAAATTCTGACATCTTCTTGTTCTTCTGATGTTCATGGCGTAAGTCAGAGGTCCATCAATCAGTTGGACAACTGGTCAGATAGAGAAATGAATTCTCCATCCACTGTGCCAAAACTCACAAGTTTTGAAGCAAAAGGGAGTAAGGTGCACTTCCCCAAAGTTTACAGTCAAAAATAGTGGGCCACCCGGTAGATTCAGACTGAATCGAGGGACGAGGAGGGAAAGCGTAAGTACTTACAAACCTGTCGTATGGACTGACAAGTGAGGCTCACACAACGTCATAATAACATAGATAACCATTGTGCTTCTAATGTCATGACAAGCAAGGTACAAAACTCGAGTAATACCAGATCCGCATACAACCGAAAAAAGCTAGCAAGCAAAAATGAATACTTCAGGAACTTGTACAGCAGACTCATACAACCACAACTCGGAACGTAAAACCGAAATGAACAACTACGCGCCGACGAAAAGAGAGCAACGGGTCACCAGGACTAGAACTTGATCAAAAACCTTCCTCCGAAATACTCTGCAGAAGAGTCAAGCGACGACATCCAGCGTGTGCGGAACTAGAATAAACCTCTGACGCTAAATAGCCGCGACAGGAACAAGGAGAACAAAATTCCACCTGAAACAAAACCGATCTGATTTCAAAAACTGAGAAATTCAGAAAAGCGGGGTGACTAACCAAATGACGCAGAATGACTGACTGCAGCACTTCCTTGCAGTTGGTATCTTGCATCGAACTCCTGTTTTAGTCGATCAGCCTAGAGAAACCACATTCAAGCACGGAATGTAAATGAAAAGCTTCGGAAACTTGTACCGTTTCTTTTTCAAGTTGCTCCGTGCAAAGATAGTAACTTCGTGCGAAGAGATTCAAGGCCAAAAGATTCTCAACTGTGCAGGTCGACGCAGGGGTCTTGGATGTTTGGATACATTTGAAAATGTCAGAATTCAGATGACGACTGCAAAAAAACCGTTGGAGAGAAAGTAGGCACAGTATATTCAGAGGTAACATTTAATCGTTTTTCATAAAAACCCAGTTTCACTCGAAAAGGCCATCAGTCAGACCCATGTCAAAATTGTTGAATTCGGGTTTTTTCATATTTCTTTAATGTCACCGAAAAGCAACCGCTCACCTGCAGATTTCGCCACTGGCAAAAACAGAGTGAGGTTCTTTAAGATTCAAGAGTTGATCAGGGTTTAGTGAGAAGTCCAGACAAGGCAAAACTTCGGGATGAGCGACAACCCCATTCCGTGGAAGACATTCTTTGGCAGCAGAAACCACATCTGAAGATAAAATTCAACATTCAGTCCGTATAATACTACACCGAACAACGATTCTATGCTTTACCTTTAAGGTTTTCAACATCTTTGGAGACATTCGAGTACAGCCCGACAATATTGCGAAGTGCGGTCAAGATCGGCTCTTCGGGACCACCTGGTGCCGGTTTAGTTATATCAAAACCCTAAAATGAACGACATTAGTTGTTTTGGAGAACATAACCAACATACAGAAACGACGCACCTGGGCAGACTGGAAATTACACTGCTTCAAATCATATCCGGATGGAATCGTGAAAATGTCATCCGAACTATTGTAGTTGGCATATGCCTCCACAGTTGTTCGGAAAAAATTGAAAACAAATCTGAAACAACGAGGGTTATCCTAAAATACACGGCGAATAAATGACCCTACAAATGCAATTACCAAATTACAAAACCTTATGGAAAGTCTGTCGACTTGACAAACAAACATCGGATTAGTTCCAGTTTATCAGAGAACTTAAAAACGACGAAGGAAGTTTTCAATCGATGATTCAGCGCAGAACCTACTGAGATTTTTCCAGAGTCGTCGTGCCGGAAATGGTATCATTGGCTAAGAAGTCAAGTGCCATATTTGGGAGTTCTGTGAAGGGTATTTCGCGATTCCATCTAGCCAATGTGCACAAGTCAGCCGTCTTCTTTGGAGCTTCTTGCGCCTGGCTTTGAATAGTTGGCGATGGGGTGGTTGTGACATAGAGCTCTCCGTATCGAGCTGGAAAGCAGATCGATAAAATATCAATACCAAAACGAAAACGATCATCAAAGGGAGAAAAATGAATGGAAATTACCGCGATAAGGCTGATAGCTGTCATAATACGATGGTCCATAACCATATCCACCACCGTAACCATAACCGCCATATCCATACATTGGTCTACTCATCATTCTGCCCAAGTAATAACCGCCAATCAAGCCGGCTCCTCCAGCCATAAGCATACTTCCTAGAAACAAGAAGAACCACGTAAATCCCTAATGTTTCAATTGTACCATTACATTTTGCGGTCAACTACCAGTTATTCAAGTCAAAATTTTCGACATCGAAGTAAAACTGAATGTCAAAATGTTAATGACTTCTTCATCCATCACAAAATGTTTGCAACCATGTCAGAAGAGTAACAAACGGTTCCGTATTCTTGAAGATTCCGTATTCTTTCTTCATCGTAAGCCGAAAAAAATGAATCTGATTGAAAAATGACCAAAAGTTTGCGTCCAACTGCGCGCATTTTTGCGGTCTTGCATAACTAATGTGAATTGAGCTCAAGGGGTTTCTTCGCTTTGGTAAAGCATTCATAATCTAAAAGAAAGTGCCGATCAAAAAATGTGAACATATTCCCTGCAAATTGCGGACGAAGTTTAATCATTTTAACTCTAGCTGAGGCTTCTGGACTAGACGCGCAACGTCAGTTTTGGTTAGAAAACAACCTTGTAAAAGTTCTGAGTGATGAAATAACGAAATCTGCATTTCGACTAATTTTTATAGGTTTCCAAGATAAAAAGATCTCGCGAGCGGAAAACGCATGTCCCTAAAACGCGATCGGTATCGATCGTTTTTTTTTGAAAAAACCAACCTCCGCCATATCCGGATCGTGACCGGCCATAATTAACATAAGTCGGAGAGTAGATGACAGACGTTGGCTGCGATTGAGTCGCTCGGGGGATGTTCGGCTGAGGATTGCGTCGTGCTGTTCCGGCGCTGGTTGGAGAAGATACGCGAGCATAAGTCGCACTGGGAGCTCTTTGTGAACTTCCGCCTGCATAGCCTGGCCGACTTCCATATCGGTTTGCTGAGCCGAAACTTGATCCTCCTCCTAAAAACAACAAATATCCCTATCAACAAATGCAAACAAACCCCGGGAATATCACACAGATTTGCGTTGATACTTCCGGCTCAAACAAACAAATTTATAGAAGCAACTTGTGTAATAAATAGGCATTCATCCCAGAAGTTTGAAGAGTCGGTTTTGAAACATTCAGCACAGTAAATCCAATACAATACAGCTGTAGGTTTAAAAATTGAACATGTCTAGAACGATGAGAATTAGCCTGACTTGTTTGATGCTAATCATGAACGAGTTAACAGTCAGACTTCATCGATCGGAAATCGCTATTCAAAGCCAGGAAAAGAAAGGAAGTTTGGCAATGGCTCTCTCGTAAAACCATTAGCAAGACAAATTCTATTCACCACTGAACAAAACAAAGACCGGAAGTCAAACGCGGAAAAAATACAGACTACATCTGGCGTCTTTTCCCACATTTCACCAAACAAAGAACTTACACAAGAAATTACAGATAATCGAAAACGTCCCAAATTGACTTAAAGATGCTTTGATAATTTCACTGAATAGAAACTCAATCTCCCAAACTGGGCTTGAAACCGAAATGGGAATCAAATTATCTGCAAAACTCACCGGATGGCGCACTGGAGCCCCAACGGGATGATGTGCCAGAACTTCCTGCTGTTCCATAACGTGATGAACTTCCACTAGAACCGGATCCACCAGATCCATAGCGACTTGAAGAGCCAGATGATCCAGATGAGCCGTAGGAAGAACGCGAAGAGCTTCCATAGCGAGATCCACCACTTGCTCGGCCTCCTCCACCTCTTCCGCCACCGCCACCTCGACCACCTCTCGCCCAACAGCCATCCAAATCACAGAGGACCAGCAAAACAACTGCAAAATAGATCAGTTACCTAAGTTGTTTTTTTTAAGCTTCAGAGAAAAATAGTTTTCAGAATAGAAACTTTCACGGAAAAATCTCATGGAGCTACCAGCCATTGTACACTAACATGGCCCCACGGTCGAAAACCGAGAATTTCACGTGAAGTTTCAGTGTTCTTAGCGAATTTCTCACCTAACAACAAGGCGACGGAAACGTGTGGAAAAACCAAAGATTTTCGTGTCATATTTCCGTTTCCTCCTCGACACTGAAATAGTGGGATACTGTGGGATTTTTCCAGTAAAGACGCGAAAGATTAATCCAGAAGAATAATCTGAGATTCCGTTTGAATAAAAAACCAGATGAAGAAAACGTGAGATTAATTATTCCTCGGTCAATCGCCAGCAGATTCAGAATCCGACATCGTTTGACAAGTTCCTCAGGAAATAAACCGTAGCAGCTCCGACTGATATTCAAATGAGTAAGACAAATGAGTGATTAGAAATCAAGGGAAAGGTCTGCTGACAAATACGTACTCGACCTCAATACCAGAACAGAATAGGAGAAGAAGCTGAGAAAACTGGAAGTGCGTCAAAGAATGATTTCATGCGCCGTTCCATACGTCACAGAAGCGTGTGGCTATATTAGTATTTTGCCCCGCTTTCTCCCTTGATCAACATCAAACGATTTTACTGTAAGGCCCAATAATGCTGAGAACTCTAAGACGACCCTACGCCTCTGTATACCGTATTTCTTCTACGTGACGTCAGTGGAGATTTATTGCACTTCTTGGGATCCACACGGCGCAAAATGTCGTTTTGAGCAGGTATTTCGCGGTATTAGATCACTACTTTTGCGAGCTAACTTGACAATATTATCGGATTTGTCACAAACAGACCAGTAAGATGCTTCTACGGGAGTACCGTAGGTGCTTTCCACTGTGCATCCGGTAAGTGTGACCTATTAAATTCAACACAACAACCGACAGCAATATTTGGGACCGAGAAACCGATCCCAATGGTTCTCGAGATAACCTGGTACGCTACAAAACTGCGGATGGCAGAATGAGACTGATTGACAACAAGTGATCCAAGGTAAATGCCAAGAACAATAGCCCAGCAGTTCCCGACATTAATTTAGCGAAATTGATATACCTAGATTTTCGCACGAAACAACAGCTTTCTCTTGTATAGGCGATGACCTATCAGTTAATTGGGGCTCTAACCTTAAACGATCAGTTCGATCAAGTGAACTGAAGCACAAACAACAACCAAACGTCATCAGCGAGGAATGGGTTACCTACCTACCTATACAATCTGTTCAGGATAGACTAGCTGTGAAATCCATATCGATCGTTTACACCTATCCGTCTTCAAAACATTAAATGACTGTACCTTTCGTCATGTTCCAATTTCAACACAGCATATATCATTGGGAGTCGAAAATTGATTTCCAAAGAACTTAAACTCCAACATTCATCATGTCGGTGTTTTTATTGTCGATAAAAGGTCAGGTGGAATCCGTTGCAGTGAGTCCGCAATCTTGTTCACCCCGTTGTAAGTTTCATCCGTACATGCACATTTTGATTTTGCATTGCTTCCAGCTTCCGGACTGTGATGAACTTTTTCTCAAATACCAGTTTGTATATGGAGAGGACTGGGTCGTGACCGTGGTAAGCCATCCATCCACCGATTCCGTCGCCCGATTAACATTATGCGCGAAACATCCTAAATATTATCCATTCTTAATCTAAAGAATAGATGAAGTGTGATTCCTGTTCAAATGCTTGCGATGTACGAGATCAGACTCAACTGGTTTACATACGATATCTTTGCAGGGCTTCGAGGAAGGATTAACACAAGTCAGCAAAAGATACGATTATGACGATGACTTCATTTTTGCGTTCCCGATCGACGCAACGTTCAAAAGCACAAATCCGAAGGGATGGCCACAAATGGTCTTTTGCGCTTATGGAAGAGATATCTGGGGACACGAAGTCCTCAGAGGATATGGTGTCACGACGATTCCTGTATCTGCTGGCAGGTAACATCAGTTTATCAACAACCGGCATTGCTGATAAAAGATTATTTCCCGAAAAAAACGTGCTCTTGCTTTCAGCAACATAGAAAAAACTGTCGGACTATTCACACCAGAGAATTCAAACCTCATAAGTCGACTGTCCAGCTGGATTTCCGGTAGACGCCCTGAGCTGCAAGACCCGAGGCTACTTGCCAGAAACCGAGGCAGAGAAGGTATTATCCTAGAGGAAACCAACATGGTGAAGATAAAGGTCATTTTCGGTAGTTGATTAGTTACCTATTTCAGTTCTGCAAACGTCTTCCAAAGGCTGCTTAAAACTGATGTTGAACCTGATTCACAAGGATATATCCACGATGGGTTATCAAACAGTTCCTGCCTCCAGTTCCGAGCAACTCGATCTTCCGGCACCGCTCCGAATTACCAAGCCGCCACGAATTCGCCAGCAGAAAATGACCTCCGCGACTCAGTTTCCAATCGCGGATGGCAGTCAAGAAGTTGCAGAGCCTGCCAATATTTCACCCGAAGATGGAGCAATATCGCTGAACGAAAGGTTCCGGCGGATGACCACCGAAGAGATCGAGCCGGTGGCCTCAACAAGTCATCAGCGGGACGAATAAACGGCATACTGCACACCTAAACCAGGAAAAAATTTTAAACTGGTTACGGTATTCAGTAACACTAGTCCAAATGAAGCATGTCTACTACTGGAGCTGAGCATTTTTTCATAAATTGGAAAACAGGCGCCGGTTTGCGATATATGTTCATAGCTCGGCATACTTGTACATTCAATCAGCCTTTTATTAAAGAGCTCGTGATGCGGACTTTCTTTGATTTAGCCAAGCCGATGCCTACGAACAAACCCAATAAATCAGCGAGTGGACAAATTCGGCGATTCGACCAATTGATAGACTAACCTGACCGCGTCCGGTTGTTTCCCTGTATGACCGAGAAAGCTGTGACGTCAGCGTTGTCGTAGGCTCACAAAAACTCGACGAAACGGAAATCCAGAAACGAGCACTTCGGCTATCATCTCCCAGTTCTCCTTCTCCTTCTCCTTCTCCTCCCAGCTTTTTGTCATCTTTATTTCGTTTCCCAACCTCGAAAAAAATGGTGAACCATCCTTTGTTGAACCAGAAATCCGCGCTGGATGTTGCAGCTATCAAGAAGACGGAACGAGAATATCACGAAGCGAAAGCCCAGGTATGGTTCATTTTCTTATCCTTCCTCACGGTTTTCTCGCTCGAAGTCTGCAAATAGAAGGAGATCATCATGAAAAAAATTCTCCCATTATCTGCTTAAAACAACGAGATGATTTAGAACATGAAATTTCATGAACGAACTTAACCGTATTTTCCGATCTTGTTTTTCCTTGCCTTCTTCTTCATTCGTTTTCTTCAGCTGATTTATTAAGTACGATAGTTCCCTATCATTTTTTGGAATTTTCGGGACTTATTATTACTTGGTCAGGCAAGAAAGAAGCTATTGGTTGCTTCTGGTGATGGTGGTGCTTCAAAATCTGGTGGTGGGCTCGCTGGTGCTACTCCTTCGGTTCTGGACCAACCTGGTGTGTCGAACATCTCTGCAAAATCCAGTCTTCTCGCCGACGTTGAGAAAATTCGACTGGGAATTCTGGAAATTTTGGAAGGCGATGTAAGGAAGGCACGACGGTGTTGATTGAATCCTCTGAATACCAAACTAATCAGTCAATCAATCGCACGGCTTGCTCCTCCTTCAGTCTCGCTTACCTAATGTCATTGGCTGGCGTCTTTGCATACAGTGAATTGCTTGCCATTCGCCTGGTTTCACGATATGGCACTAACCTGTTTATCAATTTGACAGCTTGCCGTAGTTTTTCTGTATGCATTTTACCCCAGTTCAGTTCGTCTCACCTGCCAACTGAGATTTGAAAACCTCTATCGTGGCTTTCAGTTGGTTTCTTTCGCTCTGGTCTTCCGGTGTCCACGCTTATTCCATCGCAGCATCATTCCGGTCTTCTGAAATATCATCTATTTGCAGATCGATTCACTCGACAAAATGCCTGGCGCTATGGATAAACTGACCTCTTTGGATAACGAAGTCAAAGAACTCCGACAGGAAGTCCAGAAACGTAAGGTTTTACTTACTGCGCTGTTGGCGGTTTTATCGATACAAAATATCGGTAGTAAGAGTATTATTGGTTGTGCATTCGAAAAAAGATCCAGCTGACGGGACGAGCTTCTGAGAATGAACATAGTTTAAGTGTGTTTTTCACGTGAAGCTCCTGTTTGAATGAATGTGTTTGTTAATTTCAGTTTCGAAGGACCTTGTTGCTGCGTTGGGCAAAGTGGAGAAACAGCTGAGTGGAGTGACGGTTAGCCCTGGGGCTCCTCAAGGCTCTGGAGATGCCAAGCAGGGAAAACCGGAAGCTAAGAAGCCAGCTGCACCTGCTAAGGATGACGATGATATTGACCTCTTCGGATCAGATGATGACAAGGTAAACTTACTTGATTCACAGAGCTGGTCATCCCGTGAATAAAAAATAGATCAAAATTCTTTTGAGTTCTGAAGAATTCCAAAATCGGTTTTGAATATTGATTCCGGAAAGAGGATTTCCCATGTCCATTTAATCTTTTATTTTTTACGTTTGATTTTCTTAGGATGACCCAGAGGCGGATAAGCTTCGACAAGATCGTCTGGCTGCGTACGAAACGAAGAAGGCCAAGAAGCCGGCTCTTATTGCCAAATCCAACATCATTTTGGATGTCAAGCCTTGGGACGATGAGACCGATTTGAAAGCCATGGAACAGAAGGTATAAGAGCAATGACAAGTTCTGGGGTTGTTTTTCTTGGTTCGCCGTGGCTAAACTAGTGTCAGTTCGAGTTGAAGATCATTCTGTGAAACGTAATTCTTAAAACCTCTGTTCAATTTGCAGGTTCGCTCGATCGAAGCTGATGGTCTCTTGTGGGGAGCTTGTAAGTAGAGATGTTTTTAATTTCTTGAGAGAAGTTTTAATCAGCTATTTCGTGCTCACAGCCAAGTTAGTGCCTATCGCTTTCGGAATCCAGAAATTGCAAATCAGCTGCGTTGTGGAGGATGACAAGATCAGCACTGACTGGTTGGAAGAACAGATTTGTGCGCATGAAGACTTTGTCCAGTCTATCGACATTGCCGCTTTCAACAAAGTCTAGGAAGCTTTCATGTCGCGATTGTGTCCTCGAACTTTTCTGGCTTCATCCATCTTTTTTGATTGCTTTCTGGTACCAATTACACCATCACCTCGCTATAAGATTCAGGTTTGGCAAATCTTGTAGCGAGTAAAACCACAACAAAAATCTTGTAGCAAGAGTCTCTGTCGTCACCAAATTGGGAGGGTGACCTTTTTGTTTTTCGACCTTAAAACAGCAAAATTAACACGGCCATCAAGTTTTCTGCAGGCAAAACAGTTTTCAGACCAAATTCCAAACAATATCAATAAACCGAAGCTTTTCCGATTTTGACTGCGGAGACGTACTCTCATTGGAGTTAATTTCTGTCGATTTTTCGCGAAGTAAATGAGGAATTGGTCAAGTAATGATTCAAGAAGTAAGGAACAAGCAGCAAGAAGCAAATGGTATCAAAAGATATCGATTCTTGTTTAATTTCAAAATCACAACAAATACAGTAATGGGTAGTTGACTCGAAACTCCAAGGGGTAGGCGAATCTTGTAGCTAGAATCCCCTTGTTCACCAAATGTCAGACCCTCAGTAAATTAGCTACAATACGTCACAGCTACGACACGATTGTTGAAGAATCTTGTAGCATCTGAATCTTATAAGGAGTGGATGGTGTATATCTGAGTTTAACCATCTGTTTTGTTTGAACCGATTCATTTGCCGGTTGAACAGTAACTGAGAAAGATGATAATAATTTTGCGAGTCATGTGAGCGAAATGCAATTGTCTGTTTCTGATCCACTTTCATAATTCACATCGTAACAAAATGGAAGCGAACAATGCACATTCGGTGAAGCGGAAATGCTAAGTAACATCATGATCGAAGCAAAGTGGCCAACGGAAATTTCAGTTTTCTCGATTTCGGAACGTACATCCACGCAGACACTCCTCTCACGAGTGCAACACAAAACGGTCCAAGTAGAAATAAAAAAAAAGTTAACAACTTGACCAATTTTCAGGTGAAAGAACGAGCTGCATTTCCACGAAGAACTTTTCCGATCTTACTCCGCTCCTCAAAGAGACTCCTGACCATGACAACCTGCGAATAAAAGAAGAATTTGCAACCGAAAGCAAACGAATGAAATTCAATAGCACGAAGCTCAAAATTTCCAACCCAGTTACCAAAATCCAAAAGCTTCACTAACCTGTACGACGCCGACCAACAGCATCACCACTGCAAAGCAAAAACATTACTACTCATCAATCCCCTTTTATATACACAGATTCATAGCCACATATAAAAAAAAAATTAACTCCTTCCAACAGGAATGGGTTTTCGAAAGAGACACGCAAAATTCTGAATCAAGACACTACGGCTTTTCTTACCAGTTTGAATTGTTGAATAAAAGTTGACACGGTCGTAATTGTTTTCTACGATAACACGGTCGACTGCCTCGAAATGCCGGACGACGGTCTGTGATTTTATCGCTTTCTCCAGGTTCAAATGTACTCGACCTAGAGCTTGTTGCAAATCTTCTACTTTCATTCCAAAAGTATCGACCGGCGTCCCAATGTGGACTTGTCCCAATTTCTGTAATGAAGCAAAAACACCGTTTTTCAACAGGTTCAAAAACTAATTAACAACATCAATCTAGTGTTGCAAAACGAGTGGCTACAAAGTTGTACCTGGAATTCGTCGGCGTGCGTTTCTTGGACATCTTCGAAGACTTCGAAAAATACCAGCTTGGGTTGGAATGTAGAAAATGAGTTGTCAAAACACAGCTGATATTCTCCAGCTGTTTTTCCTTCAAATCGATGGAGCGCGTCGTTTTTTCTTTGCTCCGCAATAATAATTGCACCATTGGGATCACGAACGGCGAAATTAATATCTAAATCTCCACCGGAAATGACCTGGAAAAAGTCGTCTTTGTAAGCGGAGCAAAAACATTAGAAGCTAGTTCATGACGCGGTCGAGTTAAATTCCACTGAGCAGGTATTCTTAAAATCTTCTGAAAATTCGCATCAAAACTCACCTGATATTCGGCTTCAAATGGAACATTCAGTCTTCCTAGAAAAATCAGTATGAAAACCATGCTGTAATTAAGAGTTCCCTGTACAAGTCCAACCACCAAAGGGAAGACAACACAGGGAACTGACAAAATAGGTAACATGTAGAAATTTCGAGGATATTTTGATTATTTGCTCACCCACGTGGTAGAAGCATTCTATTCTTCCAGCAGGAACTTGAACTGTCAAAGTCGCTTGATTTTGCGGAGGAAAATAATCCAACGCAAACGAGGGAACGAGGCAGAAAAATAGAAAAGAGAAAACAGCGCTGGTTGGAACCGAAAGATCCATGGCAAAATCGAAAGATCAGGCAGTAAAAGCCGCTGTCACGATTTGGGCTCCTTCTGCATGCAGTCTGCAATAATTTCCTGCTACCGTCGAAAGCAATGGCCAAATGTAGGTAACACAGCGCAAATCAGATGAACAACACATGGAAAAATCATTTGTTGTGATCGAGTTGACGTGTTGATTGAATTCAAAGTTGATTGGTGCAGTTCATTTAAAACCGTTTTCATCAGTGGTGGACTTCCGAAACGAAGAGCAGGGCCATTTTGGGTTGGACCCTGAGTTAGCGAAGCGGAAGCATCTCGCCGCTGATGACGCTTTAGCCAAGGGCCAAAGGCCAGAGATCTTCTTCACCCTTGACTTTAGCAGAGCGGAGCAAAACTGTTCCACTTGATCAAGTCGCCCTAAACCACCACTTGCCCTGCCCCGGTTCAGTTGTGTTACTGTAGTCCGAAGAAGAGTTTTCGACATTTTGTTTTTGATCAGTTCTCCGATATCAGCAGCTCTACATTTCGTTGCCAGCATCATCGAACCTGAATCCATTTGCAAACCACATTGAGCTGGAGTGCCTTGTTCTGCAGCCGTTCATTTCGCATCGTTTTCGAGATCTGCAGGTAAGTTATAAATTGACGGTGTACTTGGCATATCTTGTCGTTTCTCCGTATTGCTGTCTGGAAATTGGAGCGGCGTAGTACAGGAAAATACCAGTGCTAGACTGGTTTTGCTTCGATTTTTCTGTTGGTTTACAGAATCGTATTTTATGGTCTTTTCTTTTTGGCAGCATGGACCCACAGGCTTTCATGAAAGCGGATCCGGGTCACGCTGAGCCTGGAGAGGCTGTGGCTGGTCATGAAGATGCCACAAACGGTGAGGCCAACGGCGTTTCCTATCCAGCGAAATCGGGATTCGTTCTTCCTGCTGAAACTGAGGAATATGTTCAAGCACTTGAAACTGAAGCCAGCTATCTTGGAGATAGCTATCCTTGTTTAAAGGCTGTAGCTGATCGAGGTGAGTGAGTGTTGCTTCTCACCGAAACTGCTTCGAACCAATATAATTTCGTTTGTTGTTTACGAGACTTAACACCTTGCATCAAATTGCAGCTCTTTTCTCGACCGAACCTTCGTTTTATTTGTTATGTTATGTGGTGTACGTCAAAGCGACACATTCTCCTTGCTTAAGCGACAAATCATAACTTGTAGTTTTCGTTTGCTTAATTGATTTCGAGGCCGTTCACGCACGCCGAGAAATCTAGGCCATTTCCTGATTCCTTGCTTGTAATATTTCAGCTAAATGGTTTATCCTTCTGTGTCTAGAGGCGGCTAGAATTCGAACCGGAGAATTCTCCGAAAAAGGAAGCGTGATAATTCATAGAGATCAGCCCGTGAAATTTATCCGTAGGATTCTCATTCCGTTAAAAGAACATCCCGAGGTGCAGTGTAATTCATTCACCCGATCCCTCCACGATTTCATGAAAACATCGTGGTGTCCAGGTTAATTTCGTCGGGCGTTTACTGGGACCGAAAGGTGCTACGTTAAAAGCATTGCAGCAGCAGACTCGTGCACGCATTCTCATCTTTGGACGTGGATCAATGCGCGATCAGACTAAGGTTAATTAGGTCCCTTCAGCTTTTCGAGACCATTTCTAACATATTTATTTTAGGAAGAAGAAATGCGAAACAGCGGGGACGCTCGTTACGCGCATCTCAAGGAAGATCTGCATGTCTATGTTGAAATCTACGCGTTTCCGATCGAAGCTCAGTGGCGATTCGTCAACGTGCTTGCTGAGTTGAAGAAATTTCTCGATCCAACTCATCCCGTACGTCGTTTCATATTTTCCTTCTTTTCACTGATCTGAACTTGTGTCTCTGTTTAGAATCCTCAGCCGGGCGTCATGGGACCTCGTGTTCCTATGGGTGGAATGCGGCCACCACCTCCGCAGTACGGCATGCGCCCACGTCCTCCATTTCCACAGCCCCAGCAGCATCAACAGCCACGTTATCCTCCACCACCGCGTCAAGCCCAGCCACCGCAGCAAGCCGATCAAAGTTATGGAGGATATTATGGTCAAGCTCCTCCGCAGCAAGCGGCGCAGGCTTATCCAGTTGGTGTTTGGCCGTAGCTAGATTTAGGAGATGATTCAGATGACCGTTTGGTTTCAGGCGAGCCAGGGCTATGCCGAAGGAGGTTATGCGCAGTATCCAACTGCACAAGCTGGTTATGCGGCTGGAGCTTCTTCTTACGATCCTGCTGAGCAAAGCGCTGCAGCGGCTCAGTACGCTGCTGGAGGATATGCCGCTCAGGTGAGTTTTGCTGGACAGTTCATAATGTTTCTGATTAAACCGGTGAGTTCGTAATCAGTCCACTAGTGGTTGGCGTGATTTATGGTATAGTTTTCGAGTGAGAGTGAAGCTGGTAGGCACTTCGATTGTCATTAAGGAACGTTGAGTATCTACCTGCGGTTGAATAATCTATGGCTTTCTTGCCTTTTCAGGCTCAGCAGCCATCGTACGCGACTCCGACCAGCTACAGCGCTCCAGCCGCTTATGCTCAGGCGCCGGCATATGCCCAGGCACCAAGCTATGGTCAAGCTCCGGCGTATGCCAGTAAGAGAACAGTGAATCCAGAGATTGTTTGTTTCTGTTGTGAAAGGTTTTCATGATTGTGATTGTGGTAGATTGGCCGGAAGGTGCACCTGGAACGAATGGACAACAAGTGGCGCCACCTCCGTCATGGGCACCACCTGCTAAAAAGGCCAGACTGGCCGCACCATATGCCCAGGCACCTGGATATCAATAGGTATCTATCGCTTGCCGATACTTAATTTGCTTCCTTTAACAGTCTTTTTAAACGAGAAAACGAATTGTGAATCTCTCTGTTGTTTTGGCATGCCAGGATGCGTGAACTGAAAGTGAAACTGAATCATCACCATGAAATATCACAACCTTGTCGGATCCTGCTTGACATTTTTTTATATATTCCTCCTTGTTATTTAACGAATTTGTCACTTCAATCCGTAAATTGATTTGATTTTGGTTGTAATGGTGTTTGTTGAAGCGCTGAATTTTACTCATAAGGCATGAAAATCGACGTGTGTGCTATTCAGTATCATTTTTCTCACTCAGCAGCATATGAACCACAAAATAAAAGGCATATGCTGAACAAAAAGAAAATGTGGTTAACATTGAATAACGGTGTCGAGAAAATTGAATCAGTATTTTAGAATGGAAACCGGAAATGTGCGGCGTGGTGGGAATGTCGAATGGCAAATGGATTTTCTGATTAGTTTTCGTTATTCGGGAATGTCTCACGTGATTTTAGGGGGAAAAAACAAAAGATGCTCTATATTTGATTTCTTTCTTGATATTGACCGAGCCTGTTGACATTCGACACTGATATAACATGAGCATCGAAGGTGTTTAAATGCCTGCATCAAACAAACGGATTTTTTGAAGAATTCTAGTTGTTTTTGTTCTTAAATAAGGGATACTTGAGGTAATTGAACGTCAGATGAGTCCTTGCTATTATCCAAATAAGTTAACAACAGATGTTCAATGGGAAGATAGGAGACGCAAAATTGCTGAATTTCGATGGTAGAAATTGACGGCTAATTTCTTTGTTTCTGAAGTTGGTGAGCATCTGCATTAAGGAAAGTCGTGTCAGGTCTGTTTTCTGTTCACCGAGTTTTCAATTTTTTTTGCCGGAAATGAGTGAATTAGGTTCATATTGTTCACCTCCGGTTGGCAATTTTTATTTTCAGCGGCATAGTTCTCTTAGAAAAATTTAGTACATGAATCTTCGGGCATATTGTAGAGATCTTTAATTTTGTTCTGCTGTATCGCACTTCTATATATCCTCATTGAACTGAAGATGAATGTAGGAAAAAGTTAGCCGATTGACGGGCGGAAATAAGCGGAGGGACGTGTGGCGAAAATGTGGCGGTGTTGATGCCTGATGTTTGCAGGAAGTTGAGCTCCCGCGTGGCCAGCAGCACCAGGAAACGACATATCCATCGCCAGGAGATGTCGATATGTCCAGTTCTTTCGAGAACGTGCTCCCCCAAATGAAAAGCGATTAACTGGAATCAGCGAGTGAGCCGGAAATAGGTCCACCACTGGGTGTTGCCTTAAAGCTGCACCACATCCGCCTAGCCGATTACAGAATGGACGTTTTGGCCGAAGAATGCTCTCATCGTGTGGGATGGATGGGAATGTTTCGGATTCTGATGAGTTTTCAGCGATCTGGGAGAAATATCAGGTTGGAGAATTAGTTCGATTGAAGATTTGGCTCGTACAATATTTCCGTGATTAATCCAACGTATTTTAGGTACAATTTCTTGAGTTTTAGTCTCGGGTGAGAGAAGGTTCTCTTTTTGCAGTTTCTCGGTGAAATTGGACAGTCTTGACCGCCCATCTTTGCTGCATTCTTTATAATTTTTCCAGCCTTGAGTTTTGTCCAAGGATTGAAAAATTATAAAGATTGTAGAGAAGAACCGGACGACTTTTCGGGGAGACTTGGAGATGCGTCTGACCTTTGATTTAGGACAAATTGAATGTGTTCGTTGTGGATATCCGCTTTACTGTAAGCAGTTTATGATTCTTATCGTTTCCAGCTCGTTATCGTATTTGGGATATAGCCTGAGATATTTATCGGACAATTTGGGAAAGTTTCAGCACAAAATTGTGTGTGAATAATGGCAATGTAGAAGTCCTGTTTTCGGTGGGTTTTTTTCACGGGAACGGTCTTTCCTACGTCGTACTTTTGGCAAATTGGAAATTTGCCGAGTGGTCACACTAAACGTTGGCAGAAAGGATAACTACGATAAGAACGAATCTGACACCGTGACACTTTCTGAGACATATACTCAGATTCCCGGTTCAGAGCCATGAAATGCACTGAAACGCTGGAATTCAAAAAAAAGCATTAAGAATCGGAGGTGAAAGAGTGGTGAAAAGGTTTCACCCTACTATGAATGCGCTCGAAATGGTTGCCAAAAAATCATTAAAGGCATCACGGAAGCGTTTCCAGCCATTTCGTCCAAATCAAAAAATTGAAACTTATTGAAAAAGTTTCACGCGATTTACTGAAAGGACATTTCGGCTATGATTTGGTCAAATTTAAATTTTCGCTTGGAATGTATCTCATTGTTTCTTATCTTTTGCAACGGAACTATAGTTCTGAGCGGAAAGATTGTGAATTTCTACAGAACTGACAGCCAAACGAATATTTTATGGATAAATCTTCATTTTTACTCACATCATAGGATTCAGAAGTTGTATTCTCTGGAACAGCTTGAGGATAAGAATATCGCGAGCAATAAGTTTGCGCAACAAGGGAAAATATCAGAAGAACAGAACATTTCATTCTGACCATTTTGCGGTCCATTAAAAACACAGCTGAGTAAAATAGCGATCTGTTTGCGTCTGAGATTGATTTTAAGGGTTTATTTGCAGGTAGACGGCGAAGAAATGGATGACCCGCGGATATTCTCAGGATACTTTTATGTTTGGCAACGACGGTGTTTATCCCATCTACCATTCATCTGCGGCTTCAAATTGCGAACTCGACCCATCATCAAGTACATTTCCGGATGCCTTGGATAGATGAAGAAAATGAATGGACGATTGACGTGGAAGGAAGATGGTATTGTTGCTGGATGTAGCACTCCGCTGCATTGACCTGATGGAATCGGTGATGGCGGTAATGGAGGTCCACAATCAAGAGAGATTTCTAAATTGACAATGCGTTTATTATTATATTGTCGCATTTGAATTTTGGGCGTATTTTCCACGTGCTTGGTCTACGTCAATTTTCATCGAACATTATTTTTCAGCTGATTTTCTTAGTGATTTCTATGCAAGATTTCGCAGTTTGACACGTCAACAAATTGAATAAGATTTCAGAAAATACTCTTATAGATCTGAATAGCTTTGCAGTGATAAGTCTGAGATATGAAAGATTTTTTAAATGACATGTTTCGATACAAAACTTGTGGCAAACAAACAAATTAACAAACTCGATACAAACTTGTAAAAGATTTCTTCATGTTATGCATTTCCTTACGGTATATATACTGTATATATATATCCGTTGTTTGGCATCTGAACTCAGATAAATCGAAAACTGTTACAGTGAAAGCTGTAGAAGTGAACACCCGCCGTCCCAAAAAAAGTGTTCACAATTCGCAGCTGTTCACAATTCGCAGGGGGTCCCTCTGACAATTTAGGGGGGGGGGGAGCTTGAACCTGGAGGGGGGTGGGGGTCTGGAGTTTTTTAGCGGTCAAAACTTCTAAGATCTCCTCGCGGTGCTACTAGAGTGTTCTGAATTTGTTTCATCGGCGTCAGCGTCAGATTGTAGAAGACCGCAACGTCTGAAACACTTCTGAATAGTGAGCGCTTCCCGTTTTCAATATGAAGTGTTGTGAAAAATCAGAATCAAAAGCACAAATTGCACCCGGGAACCGAGTGTTCACACAAACAGAGCCCCGATATTAGCCCGTTTCCAAGAATCTTGTTCACATTTCACAATTCGCAGATGTTCACAATTCACAGAGACCCCCAAGCTAAAATTTACTGGTGTTCATCGGTTCCTGGAAACGCGTTCACAGTTCGCAGCTGTTCACAATTCGCAGCGTTCACTTCTACAGCTTTCACTGTACTATCTTTCTTGGTGTTCCTTTTCAATTCGTTGTTTTTTATAGTTTTTGTCTCCGCTGCATTTATCAATCGTTTGACCGGTGTTGTTTTTTTCGAAATATATAATTATTGCGCTTATAATTCAGTTTAATTTTGTGATTTGTGAATTATCTTACCCAGATTGGCGAGCTGGTTAATTTGGAGATCTTGTCCGTCAGCTTTGGCCAACTGTTTCAGGCCCAACTGTTCCAACGGTTTATTCAACTCAATATTTTCGCGAATGTCAAATTTCGGCAAATAGACGTGCGTCAGCGGCATTTGCCAGTGCTTTCTCAGTAATCCCAGAGTCTCAGTTGTCATTTTCTTTTCAACGCTTTCCAGTCCGCTTTTCTCATCGGGAACAACTAAGGTCAGGTTCAAATTATACTGCGAAAGCGGAAGCTCCAGAATTGTTGCTTTCAGAGTCTCATCGCGCGTGAAGAAAATCTTTTCCTGAAAAACTGGAGTTACGAACATCGTATTCATTTCATGTCTCCATAATGGTTTCCCAAAAAATGTCTTTCCTCTCATTTTGTTGAAAAACCCATTTACTACTCGGGTATATATTTAGCACCAAAAATGAAATTCTTGAACCGTTAAAAAATGCAAACCATTTTCGCGCATCATCTGCTAATTTCTTGTAAAAAAACTGAACTTGAAAAAATATTTAATAACAAAAGCTGATACGAGAAGGGATGCGTAAAGCCACTGTTTTTGAAAACAGAATTAAAATGTAGGTTGTTGCGTGAAAAGTCTGTTCATTTCTCGTTTTTAAAATGAATTTAAAGCCGCGTAAATTGGTTTCTAAATATTCTGATTTCCAAGTGATTTTTACTTGAAGGTGGATCATGACGACATCGCTGATCGTTGAGTCGGCGTTATGGAATTCTTCCATCGTCGCCGGCAAAGTGGCAATCTTTTCACGAGCGTCACGCCCTTCAAATGTGTTCGTCAACACCTCTACGAATTTATGTTCCCAGTCCGAAAAGAAATGCGCAACGGATAACAATACGTTTGCTGTATTGCCGGCGGCTAGATTGAACGGATCCAGTGGAAGCGAAATGTGTTCTTTGCCAACTTCCAGCACGAATTTTTCTACCGCGTCTTGATCTTTTCCTTCCACAAAGTTCACTCCTTCAACAGCGGCTTTTTTTAAAGTGCTGAAAAAATGCAGAAAATCTGTTACTTTTAGCCATCAAATTTTAGTGTCGAATTTTCAGCTTTTTCATTAATTTCAAAATCTCCGAGTTTTCAGGTTAGAACAGAAATATTGTTGCTGATTGATGTGGACACTTCATGACATGAAAATGCCATCAGTCGGTCTGCGGCTTTCACTTTCAATCTTTCTCTGGCCATAGAATTTGAATTCCATATTTTTAATGATTTACAAAAATATTCTTTCGATGAAAAAAGTAGTGAACTATGTACCTTGTTGAAAATAGTGCAGTTGAAGCAAATAGTTCGTAAGTGTCTTCGCCGCGGGAAATGGCTGCCTTGAAATCGAGCACACTTTTCTCCAAGTCGTTCTCCAGGCCAAACTTCTTGAGAAACGCGTCCATTTCATGTGTTAGCTTTGAATCTCCATTGGAAAGTTGATAAAGCTGTAGAATATTCTGCAGAATCAACGGCGGAGAAAAAACCAAGTTGTCTTTTTTTGATGAAGATTTGGATATTTGCCGATATAATTCCAGCGCCAGTTCATTGCATTTCGCCACTTCATCCGCACTGCACACAAATCTCACGTTTCCCGACATTTTTCCGATGGATTTCGAAAGGCAGATTTTGAAGTATTGATAAGGTTGCTGAGAAATTCAGATTAATAACAGCGCCCTTCCAAGTAAAAAAGTAAGAGTTTTTAACCAGATCGATATTTCTGTTGATGACAAATGTACTATCATGGTAGAAGCTGTGGCAAACAATTTCACTGAGTCATTTTCAGTGCAGCTAGACTATTCGTCACCGCAAAAATCCACGACTGCACGAAACCAGTTTCAGAAGTTATTGTTTTTAACCGAAAGTTATTCTACTGAACAACAAAAAAACCTGACAATCGATTCGCGTGCGAACTGCTTCAAGTACAGCACAAGTGTGATTCTGCATCATTCGTAGTTTCAAATCTTCTCCACCAATAAATTCAAAATGCAGCAAATTATTCTCATCTACCTGAAGTACTAAAGGTATTGCAGTGATTGAAACCTGATACGCTTTCAGGACTATTGTACTACGGATTGGCTTTATGCCTTTCCCTGTTTAGCCACTGTTCAAAAATCGAGAATCCCACCAAGAACTCAAGTTAATATTTATTTCTGTAAACGTGTTAGTTCAGATTTTTTCAGTTTGGCATACAAGTAAATCACACATCAGGAAGCTACAAAAGTGACACAGAAAAAAGCTCACTTACTGTACACAGCATTTCAGATAATATCAGTCTGATTAGCAAATCAAGAAAAAAATCAGAAAATGAGATGCCAGATCTTCCTTTTTGAAACCTTGAAAATTTCTAAAACTACAATTAGCCAGCCAGAAGAACATTACTTTTTGGCCTTCTTGTGCTTCGGAGGAGGGGAAATGTCAAAAGACACGCTTTCCTAAAACGAAAAAAAGTGACATTAAGTTTTTATCAATTTAAAACCGCATTTACGCTGGCGAAATCTTTGATCAAATTTGTAGGAATAATGTCCCGGCTTTGGACAGGAAGTTTTGAACGCGCCTTCGAGGATCGGTTGGAAGAAAAAGAACTGAGGAGCTTGTTGTATCCGGTTTTCAAGCGATTCATTGCGGGAATTCGAGGAAGAGCGGGAGGTCCCATCATCATGACGCTGGCTGTGCTGCTTGGCGTTAAGCAATCCTTGGCCGGCGTCTGAGAAAACAACAACATATCAGAATGCTCCGACTACTTTACCTAATTAATAAGAAATCGATAATAAATTTTCACAACAACTGAATAATCTGCGTCCTGCCATAAAAGATAAACATTAGCTAAAATTCTGTTAATCCGTATCCGCACGAAAAGTCGTTCAAAATGGTTAAATATTATGGCCTGGTTCATTAATCCAGCTGCAAAACACCAACATCCCAAAAACTCGAAAAAAATTCGAAAAAAAAATCCAAATTCCGTCTGGATTCTCATTCAAATCTTCCGGATCAGTTGTGGACTCTACTCTATCATGCTGCGTTTAACCACAGTTCGAATTTTGCTATTTCCGCAACTGAAAGGTCAAACTCACCGAGGAATCAGCTGCATGCCAGGTTTTGTCAACGTCTTCCGTTGGATACGAGGATTTCAAGTGTGGACGCTGCTGCTGGTTACGTCGGGCCAGTTCTTGTCTACGCTCGGCGCTGGATTGCCCATCTGAAGCAGAAAGGTGAATGAAATAAGGATGAACCAACATTCAAGCAAACTTTATCTAGGTGAAGATTAAAACACCTACATCGAAATCCCTTCTTTTTCCGAATCGAGGATCGCATGCTCGATCGGTTCGGCTGACGGGATGAAGTTTTAACACAGCAGAAAGGACTGATACGGTTAACTAAAGATGAAGAGGACTCCTGGATGGTGCGTCCGACTTCCATCTCGTCAGATTCCAGCGTACTCTCTGCCGCAACCGGAAGTCTCTGGGCGCTGGCCATTACTGAGCGCACGTTCGACCTGATAAAAACAGATGTCACTTAATAGTCTGAACCGGAAACCAAAATAGCAGATAGGCAATGACGAAGTACTTGATTCTGCTATGAAATAACATTATGGAGATTCAACAAAACAACATAGTAAAAACTTGAATATTTTAGATTATAACGGATTCCTGAATTCAAACATCCCAGTTTTTTGATTGTTTGTAAAAAAATTTTTGACGAAGGGTAACATTATACACATGTCAATAATGCATTTGAAAAACGAATTCAACTGCGTTTTCAGTTTTGATGAACACAATGTGTTTCAGGCGTTTATCTGAATAGAAACACTGATATTATCGTGACCTTGTTTGAGTGGGAATGTTGTGGTCAATCTTCACTTCCGACTCAAACTTATATACCGGAATATCTACAGTTCGAGATATTCAACAAACTCTCCTCGACTTTTCAAAACCAACCAGCAAAAAAATTAGGCTTTCTATTTCCGAAACCAAGATTGATAAGCCGGCTGAGGAATCACGGATCACCCTTTCTAATTTCAGCGGTTTAAACAGCTTTCACAGGTGAATGATTGATACTTTCAACGTCAATATCAATTTCGACTTACATCGCAGTTGAAGGACGACTGATTGTCGATGTATCCAATGATAGCATGGAAGAGAACACTGTTGGAGGAAGAAAATGAAATTACAATAGCAGCACAGCCATATCACAAAGTCACTCACCGGAACTGTTCTCTTCTTCGATCTCTCGCAACAGCCCCTTGGTACCTTCGAATTTTGACTCAACAACATCCTGTGTTTTTGATGCCAATTCAGATCTCAGCAACGCCGTTTGGTTTTCGAGGAGGCGAGACTTTTCCAGCTCGATTATAATCATATCCTTTTCACCGCAGTAAACCTAAGCAATTTTAACTGTCAGGAGAAACGAAATCAACATCCGACGAATTAAAATAAAATCTGCCATTTATTATGTGTATTTTCCAGCAACCTGAATTCAAAAAAACAACCGAGAACTGGCTTCGACGTACCTTCAGCTTAGAAATTTCCTCCAAAGCGAAAGCAAGCTGTTTCTCAAGCAGGTCGCGGTCACGAATATCCGTCTCCCGGTTACGCGCCATCTCCGCTTTAAACCGCGCCGCCTGCATTCCAAACGCGTCCTGAAAAACAATTACTTTACCGGCTGAAACCACACGGTCTGTTAAGGTTTATCATGAGCATAATTAAGCTGCCTCCTCTACACTTGTGGGTGGCTGAAATTGGAAAAAAGAAATTGATCAAGATTTTCGGCTGATAACACCTTGAAATCACACCACACAACTATTAATTTAGAGCATTTTTTAGTCGTCTCGGGATCTCACCGTATTTCTCAGCTATGGACAAGGTAAATCCATAAAATCTAATGCGGAAATGTTCCCAAACCAAAGGTTTCTTACTGATGATTTAAAGACTGGGCAGATACACTGGTTTTTATACCTGACCCGTTCACGAAAAATCAAGAACTACCTGAGCATCATTCAGAGATTTCTTGATTTCTGCCATCCGCGCTTCCATTGCACCAAAGCGGGTTTCATACTCTCCAACTTTGTTCGCCATTTCCGTGCACCGGATGACTGCTTGCTTCGCCATCGAACATCGTGCTTCTTCTTCCGTGGCAAGCTTGAAATAGCAAAATTAAACAATTAATGAATTGCGGGAAGTGCGGAACCAAAAAACCAAGCATATCGTCAACGAAAAATCCATAATTAAAACTCATCACCTTTTGCTTCAGCGATCTCAATTCTTCTCTCAACAAGCGAATCGTCTCCTGAGCTCCGGCGAAATCCATTTCCATCTTGAGAGATAATCCCGCCATATCCTTTTGTTTTTCCAACTCTTGCGCGTATTCCTCTCGAACTTCTTCTAACTGCTGCTCATGTTTTCTAATTGGGAGACTTTCCTTGATGAGTAAGAAGAGGGCTGATCTTTCTTTTTCCAGTTCCAAAATCGCCGAATTCTTTTCGCTTAGTTGTACAAGTAGGCGACTTATTTCCTCATCCCGCATTCGGATAATCGCCTCAAAACGTTCAGTCTAGAAACACAAATATCAACCGGAAGTACGAACAAGATATTCGCATGGATCACCTCGACGAGCAGCGCGTCCTTCTGTTTTCCATTTTGTGATTTCAGTTCCTGATGGGCCAGACTCACGTACTCCAAATCTCTTCTTAGTTGTGCTACTTCTTTTTTATGATCAGTAATATTCTGCTTCACTCTTTCGGGAGTCATGTCGTTCTGTCTGCCCAATAACTCCGACTTCTGTCGCCTCTCGTCTTCCAAATTTCCACGCAACACTTGAAGTTCCATTTGAATTTGTTGTCTGGATTTGGATATGCTATCGAATTCAGCGACTAAAAAAGGTGAGAACGTTATGATCTCTCAAATGCCCTTCCGGCTGCCACATAGATCGACCCTATACCTTACCGAGCTTCCAGTGTTTATCTTCCAGCTCTAACAAATCCCTTGTCATTGCTTCATTTTGCGACTTCAGCAGCTTTTTCGAATGAAGGGCCTGAGCCAAGGGGCTGTTGGGGCTGTTGCAGGAGGACGCCATTCTCCAAACGAACGTCTTTCACTAAGCTGCTCACGTTCTCTGTGCCAGGTCCAGCTCAGCAGTATACTACAGATACAAAAAAAACAAGGTTAGAAAATGTGTCGGAACGAAGATTCAAGGAACTGCAATAGAATTCAAAAAGTGAAATGTGACCAACGGTTTTCAAAATCTTCGACAGCCAACCTCCGAAATGATTCCTCGAGTGAGCAAGACGGACTGCGAAGATAAGTCACCAAGAACGACAGTGTGAAACCTGGAACAGAAAATTATTACTGTGAGCGTACTAGTACATGCATATCCGAATATCTAGATGAACTGCTCTCGTTAAATAAAACCAATTTTGAACAAACAGTTTCCAATTTCGATGGACAGTAACGTCCAGTCCTCACAATGTTGTGGGAAGTCAAGGAACAGGAATCGTACAGTTCCGAATATCTAATTCAGGTGTCAGATAATCAAAGTTTCAAGTAAAGGAACGCACGACAAGGAAAAGTGTGGAAGTAGGATATGATCCCCGTAGTTCCGCTTCCGAAATCCGAAGTCGAGGAGAAGTGAGCAAACGACGGTCGAAGACTCAAGACAACGCTCTGATCTCAATCAATTTGCTGATTGAAGTGGTTTGCGTATTCACGCGCACACGACGATCGCCGTCATGCATTGTGGCATGCTCCACCCGGTCGTAATCAAGCCGAACTTGTTCTGTTTTGTGTCCCAGAACAGAACGAAATGTTGATTCAATACCAACCCATAACAAGAGTTCGAACGGGAGCTCACACTTGTGAACAACAAAACAGAATTCTGTTGGAAATCGCCGTGAGGATCAAAGCGTCAAAATCAGAATTGTCAAGAATTCGTTGTGATTGTGAAAAGAGAACGATGTTTTATCAACAATGATGACGAAAGCTGAAGCCGAATCCGTGCGATAAATCTCTTATTCACAATAAAACTCAACAACTTCTATGCTACAAGATTAAATGTACAGATTAGACATCGTATAATTACATCAAAAATACACATTCTAAATGTCCAAATGATGAAGGATGAATTCCCAGAAGCAAGATGATGAGATGGTACGGAATGAGACAAAACGTCCAGATGAAAAATATCGAAATGAGCCGAAGGTAGCAAGATGAAATCCAGCTGAAAAAAAGAAAAATTAATTAACGCCACACCAATGTTCAAACTTCATTACAGATTCCAACCGGAAGTGCACCTCAAAATCCAGAAAATCATCAGTAAATCTTGCAAAAAATGTCGAATTTTACCATGATCAAGTAATTAGTCCATCCCCACACCGCTGATCATATGAAGAGTATCCATGTTATTATTTGAACCCATCAAGGATGAACTGGAGGATGATGACTTCCCTGGCATAAATCGTTCAATCTTATTCAAAATATGTTTGCCATACGACAGCTTCCGCAGTTGGCCGACGAAGGGTCGAATATGGGTGAGCAGCAGCTTGCGCTGAGGAGCTTCTGCCACATCCAGCAACTACAACCGGAAACAAAATTATTCATGCAACCAACTTAGATTTTAGCAAACGAACCACATATAAGAAACAATGGTCACACGGAAGAAAAACTTACCTTTTGCACAACGTAGTTTCCGAAAGGATCGCGCATCATCGCAAAAAGCGTACTCTGACCTCTAAAGAAAAAAAACATTTCCCATCAAACGAAAACTGGGACAGCTGCATTTCGAGAGTCACAAAAACCAATAAAAACTCACCCTTCTAACGGAGTGCAAACCTCTTCGATTATCTGAACGCGCTGTTGACGATTAGCGTTCAAAACGCATTTTTCGATAACGTTGCTGAAATGCAGATAATGAACGAATACCAAAATGTTGAATTCGAGTTTTTCTGCGGCAGCCTACCTTGCGAATTTATGCTGGCTGAGGTTCACGATTTTTCCGCGGCAGCCATCAATGCATCTCGCACGGTCGTCGCTCTTTCCATGTTCAATAACATGTTGAACAACGTAGTTCCCATATTCATTACTGATCAACTCCTCAACATGCTGGAACATTTCCTCCAGAATCGGACGAGTCTGCTGATCGGTGCAGTGCTCCAGAATCCGCTGGATAACACGACAACCGTACGGATGAGTCGAAAGGTTATACACCTAAAAACGAAACTGTGGTTAAACAACACCATCCTCAAAAACGGTAACAAAATCAAAGAAATCGGGATTTTTCTCAACATGTCCAAATTCGTACTTTGTCATCAATTAGATATAATGGTCAACGAAACGTAATTATGTCTTTATTCAGATGCAAAAAAGATTACAAATCACCAACCTGACCGCCGAAAGCCTGACAAATGAAGACAGTCAGTTCCGGTTGCAGACACTCAATGGCTTTCTGGATAACATGATTTCCGTTCTGGTCTTTCACCAGCTTGACCACATGTCCTTCCAGCTGCATGACAATATGGCGTTGTTGTTCTTTATTCATCACTTCCAGCGCTTTCTGGACAACTCGACAACCATACATTTGAAGAGAAAGCGCAATGACATGTTTAACGATCATATCGCCCAACGCCGTTTTCTGCTCCGGTGTGCCAAGCTCCAAAAATTTCCTGAACCAAAAACTCTCACTAGAAGAACAGTGCCTTTGAAGTACTCACTGAACAACATAATTGGCAAAGACGTCTGTCATCAACTGCAAAACAGTCGGCAAGATTTCGTTGTAAACAATTTGTTTTTCGTGCAGAGTCGCCCGCTCCAGTTTCTGCTGAATATATCGTGATCCATGCTGATCCTGGGAGAATTCAACAATATGACCCTGGACCTCCCGGAAGGTCAAGTTGGGATGGCTATAAAGGCAAAAAAAAAAGTCATTTCCGACATCCAGCACCATATCTGGTTCCTCAACATTTCAAGCTACGATACGCTTGAAGTAAGGAGAAAATATCAATAACTTGTCAATAAATAAACTTTCTCAAAATAATTGTTGAGGTCTTTTGGAACATACCGATTATTGCGGAAATCTTCCAAAAGTCGGCTCCGCTGCTGTCCGACACCACTTCCACCCGGAACAACGCGGTCAAAGTTGCTTACACCATTATTCCCTCCCCCAATTGGAGTCGAATTCAAAAACGCCGCACTATTTCGATGTTGATGATGACTGGTTTTCCCGAACGAACTCCGTCTTCCAATTTGTCCCATCGGATGATGCTGTTGATGCAAACCATTCATATACTCTCCTCCATACATCGGGGGTGGACTACCAGGTCCCAAAAACACGCTCATGGTCGGCGAACCCGCAATCGCTCCAATCGGCATTGGCGAGAAATACGGCTGAGCTCGTCGGGAATAATCACTCTGCATATTCTCATTTCGTGCCAAAGTCGGACCGGGTCCAGATGTCGCCGGAACAAGTCTGTAAGCCGTCGTTGGGATCATATTCAGATGGCTCATGTTGATTCCCATCGTGTTTTGCGGACTCCCAATTTGAACAAGTTGACCGGAATTTCGGTCCCAGAATGCCGGTGAAAATACATATCCACTTTGTAGCTGCTGTCCGTTGTCGTTATTGTTTCCAATAGGGCTGATGGGAGTCGGTTGATTGGATCGGTACATGCCATTCGGGGACAGACGACCGTCTTGTGTCTGTTGCTGTTGTGGACCGGGAGATGGGTAGACCGGATATGCCCAGGATGTGGGCTGGGGATTGTACATGGCTTGAGCTGGTCCCAAACCGGAAGTGTACATTGAAGGACTCTGACCCAACTGTGCTTGAGACTGACCGAAGGGATCGCCGTAACCGTTCACTAAACGAAAGAAATCGTGAGTTTCTTCATTTAAATTGAATTACAGTGAGATATGTTTCTAAATCTAACGGTGCTATGAGTCACTCTTTACCACTAACAGAATACTAGTACATAAGTGACAGCTTACTCATGGGTGTCTGATAAATGGCCTGAGCCGGCATCATCATCTGTGTTCCCCTCTGTTGTTGCATCGTCGCGATCTGGAATTTCATTATTTTCAAACAAGGAAATAAAAACAGCTCAAGAGAAATTAAATCGTACCTGCTGACTGAAGTCCATCATGCCGGGTATTTCCAACGAAGACGGTAACATCATTCCAGCGGCATTACTATAATCATACATGTTGACATTATCCGGGAACGCGAAGTTCGACAGATCCATATTCGCTGGAACCGGCTCCATCATAATATTCTGACTCTGCGTTGCATACTGAGTGTTGCGCTGGTTGGTGCTGAAATGGTATGGACCTGCACGAGCGGAAGTATCCTGTGCTTGCTGAGGGTAGCCAACGTTTCTTTGGTTCTCATGTTCTTGTTGGACCTGGTTTCTAGAATTGGGAGCTTCAGGCTTCTTTTCCTGAACGACCACCGCTGCAGATGGACTGGATCGAGAGGAAGTCTGGTTAGAACCAGACTTGCTGGAAACAGCTGTTGATTCCGCGTTGATCGCCGCGGACAGTTTCGATGTCGTTTCCGAAGTCGGTTCTTTCAAATTATCGCGTGAACCACTGTAACCAGAAAATCAACAAACGAAAAATCAGACTTTTTGCACGAATACCTTCTGGTCACGCTTAAAATGCTTTTGGGTGGCGAAGATTTTTCATCTTCACTATGTTCACTCATTGTCGCCAATTCCGATGCTTTCCTATTCTCAGCGTCAATTCTGTCCTTTGGAACAACGGCGTCATCGTCCTCATTTGAGCTCTCCTTTTTCCCGGCTGTGCTTCGACTCTGTAACAAAATTTCTAGAATGTATAGTAGTCGATCGGTTCATCCAAAAAATAGCATTTACAAAAACAAAAATATCTTAGAAACGATACATATTTGAAAATATCATTAGTCCTACCTCCTCATCACGTGTCGAACCGGAAACGCCGAGCTGTTGCATCCGGCGTCGAAGCTGGACATCTTTCGGCGCAGTGGCTGGCGACGAGGAGAGGACATCGTAGACCAGTCGAATACCTTCATTATGCGACACGGGTGATAAAACCGATCCAGGTAAATCTCGGTCGTTTCCGGTGTTGGCGTTGGCGGCCTGAGTAGCGTAATAATTCCGATGCCGGCTAGATTGGACCGAAATTGGCTGAGATACCGTATGCTCTGAAAAACGAAAGCCGGTAAGCACTTTCACTTTCCGGAAAGAAACAAAAAGCCTCACACAAACGAAAAAACAACGACAAAAAATTACTGTCGAAGATTCGTAAACAAAAACTGCTAAATTACCTGCTCCAGCATCACCCGATCTTTCCCAGGCATCTCTTCCTTGCCACCCACTTTGGAACGGATTCCGGCTTCCATATGGAAGCTGCTGCGAATTCTGTCGAATCAGTCCATGATTTCGCTGATCATCCATTCGGCTCAAGTTCTGACTCGATCCCGATCCGTGCTCCCAAATTCTTCGGCTTGCCGAATTGCTCAAGACCTAAAAAAATCAAATTCAAAAAAACGGCGGAAATGGATACAAAACTGAATCCAACCTGTGAAGTGTCGTCATTGCTAGTTTTCCATCCGTTCCTATTATTCATCTGCGTATTATTGTTCGAATACATCTGGAACTTCTCCTCTTGGGGATCAGTATAATATCGCACAAAAGTATCATCCGTCGACTGACGACGTCCGCCGAAACTGAACAAGTGATTGATGCCCGTTGACGGGCTTATTGCCATTTTGCCGGAAGAATAATGATATTCCTGAGTCTTCAGCGGCAAGTTCGAAGAGGAAGATGATGCTGGGGATGTTGCGGCGCTTGACTGATGTGAACTAGTCGTCGTTTTCGGAGACTGCTTCTGACCCCAGCCCATTTTATTACTAATCATCTGCCGGTCACCTGAAACACAGAATTACACTTAATCTTGGCGGTATCTGATATGGCCGTTAAACTGCGCAAGCCACCGACTTCCGGCCGGCATAGGCAAAAAGCTGAAGGTTATATAACTGAACTTGAAAAGAGCTATTAACTGCAAAACAAAAACCGGCTCATTTGGGCCACATTTTGAAACCCCGTTATATAATCAATATGCAAAACTTTCAAAAACGACTGATCTACTGAGTTTATCAATACTCATGCGCAAAAGAAAACAGTGGAAAAAGGACAAAAAACGGAATGCAAAAAATGAAGTTACCGCCGCGGAGAAAAAAAAACGAATATTAAAGGGAAAGCAAATTTTTGGTAGTTTAATAGAAACACATTTAAAAGTTAAAACGTTCTTCGGCATTTTTTCGCAGAAATATTATCTTTTCCAGGCAATTTGAAATTCCAAGAACTATGGTAATCAGAATTCTCTGAAAAAAACACGAAACCAAACTGCTTTCGATTTCTGTCAAATCACGCGCACAGGAAATCCTCAAATTAAAGCCCTTAAACTCACCTCAAATGTTGATGCTTTTCCAATGCCCGGATCAGGTGATGGAGCCCGTCACCGTCGTACAAAAATATCCCCAAGACTCCCACAACAAAAAAAGATTCCGTTCAAAATTAAAAACCTCAACGGTCGTCGCGAATCCAGCACAACTTTGAAAACTTGTTGCGAAATCCGTAATCCACCTGTGCAAAATCCCGCAGTGGCTCAACAGACGGCGAAAAGAAGAAGCGAAGAATCCAACAAAATACAGAAGCTGTACAAATCCAATGTACACTTATTTACAGGGAAGACGAGAAGTCGCTTCCGCTGAGGGGATAATTCCGGGGATGATCACGTTGTCATCTTTTGTTAGAAACCAAAACCTGGCATTGCAAGTTTGCAACAACAACGGCAGGCCTTTGCAACGCACGAGGGAACACAGCAGCCTTGATCCAGCACCTTTCACTTTCGAAAGAAGATAGGCAAGGCAAGTAGAACCGGTCGCGTGCCTCTTGCAAATACAATTCCTCGAAAGTATTGCCACACCACCACAGGGACGCAACAGCAAGCGCCACATTTTTCACCGGAATCGCAGACGTCGGCTGAACATAGCTGAGCTGGCAAATTCCTGTCCAACTCATTTCGACATCACGCCAACCTTGGCCGTGAAAGTGAAATTCAACCAGCCATGTGACGTAATCAATAAACAGTACAACCGACAGCCCTCAAGGGGTTGACGCCAACATAACCCTTCAGACGATATTTTCATTTAATCGATGGATGAAAAGAGAAGCGATGATGGATATGGAACGTGCTCAATAAAAAAGAGAAAGAAGAGAACACTTCATTAGAAGCAAAAATCCGAAAGATACGCAAAGACGAAAAGTTATACACAAATCCGTCTTATTATTCAACCCAGAAGTCTGTCTTCCCACAAAGATATCCCCAAAGAATTACGACACAGCGAATATGAATAAGGATATGATGCAAACGACTATTTCTTCTTTCCGGCTTTTTCAGCGGCCTTTGTCACTTTTCCTGCAGAGGCTTCCTTCTTCTGGACCTCTTTGATGACTCCGACAGCGACCTGACAAATCATCCAGATATTAGTCACATGCATTTTCTTAGGTAAAGCCATCATGTACGTACCGTCTGCCTCATGTCACGGACAGCGAACCGACCGAGAGGAGGATAGTCCGAGAAAGCTTCAACGCAAAGGGGTTTGGTGGGGACTGAAAGGTTGAATGCATAACATTAGAGGGGAACAATCAATAAGGAAATGAACCAACTCACCCAGATTAACGATGGCAGCATCTCCAGATTTGATGCATTTGGGGGCTTCCTCAGTGGCCTTGCCGGTACGACGATCACACTTCTCCTTGATTTCGTTAAACTTGCAGGCAATGTGGGCGGTGTGACAATCCAGCACTGGTGTATATCCGTTTCGGATCTCTCCGGGGTGATTCAACACGATGACCTGATAAGACAAAATTACAACATACTGTTTTGTACTCAGATAAACTTCGGTAACGAAGTCAAGTTTGATTTAAAGCATGGTACATGTTTCCGGGAAAATGCATACCTGAGCATTGAAAGAAGCAGTCTCCTTGGGGGGATCGTTCTTGCTGTCTCCGGCAACGAAACCACGACGGATTTCCTTCACAGACACGTTCTTGATGTTGAATCCGACGTTGTCTCCGGGACCGGCTTCTGGAAGGGCTTCGTGGTGCATTTCAACAGATTTGACTTCAGTCGTCAAGCCGGTTGGGGCAAAGGTGACAATCTGAAAAAATGAAGTTCAAGTTCAACATCCAAAAAGTATATACCAGATTCAAACTCACCATGCCGGGCTTGATCAGACCAGTTTCAACACGACCGACTGGGACTGTTCCGATACCACCGATCTTGTAGACGTCCTGGAGGGGAAGTCTGAGGGGCTTATCAGTTGGGCGAGAAGGAGGAACGACGCTGTCGAGGGCTTCCAAGAGGGTCTTTCCGCTGACGGTCTTGTCTCCTCGCTCGACTTCCCATCCCTTGTACCAGGGCATCTTCTCACTGGGCTCCAACATGTTGTCTCTAAAACAGAATCGAAATTGAAACCGGATCCCAAACACTTCAGCTGAACTTGAAATCACTCACCCGTGCCATCCGGAGATGGGGACGAAGGGGACTTGTTTGGGGTTGTAACCGATCTTCTTGATGTAGCTGGAGACCTCCTTCACGATTTCGTTGAATCGCTCCTCGCTGAACGGTGGCTCAGAGCTGTCCATCTTGTTAACGGCTAAGACCATCTGTTTGACTCCCAAGGTGTAGGCCAACAGGGCATGTTCACGGGTCTGTCCGTTCTTTGAGATACCGGCTTCGAACTCACCGGGGCTGGCTGGCACAACCAAGACGGCAACATCAGCCTAAAATAACCAGGAATAATAAACTCGCAAGTTCTAGAAACAAGGCAGACACTGAGGGAACTCATAACATACCTGGGATGTTCCTGTGATCATGTTCTTGATGAAATCACGATGTCCTGGGGCATCGATGATGGTGATGTAAAATTTGGGAGTCTCGAATTTCCAGAGAGCTATGGAGCGAAGTTTTTGATCAACAAGCAGTCCCACCGCAGTAAAATATCTTCTTGCACTTACCGATATCGATGGTGATACCACGTTCGCGTTCCTGCTTGAGTTTGTCCAAAACCCAGGCGTACTTGAAAGATCCTTTGCCCATCTCCTGAGCTTCCTTCTCGAACTTTTCGATGGTACGTTTGTCGATTCCACCGCATTTGTAGATCAGATGGCCTAAAAGTACGCAAAGAATTACAAAACATATCAGAACAATCAGCCCACAACAGATAAACCCAAAATTTCGAAAATATTTCCGATGGAACACCATTTCCACAAATGTAATCAATTCTCACCGGTGGTGGTAGATTTGCCAGAGTCGACGTGGCCAATAACGACGATGTTAATGTGAAGTTTTTCCTTTCCCATTTTGTAGGTTGGAGAGCTGAAAAGATGGGGAAAATCAACAATTGAACACGGAAGACCACGAGGAGCTCCACAGAAAAATATGAGCAATCGAAAACCCGGCGTCGCGCAAGATGGCGAAATGCATGCGTTATATCATTCACAAATACGATTGGCTAGTCAATCCCCACCCCCGTTTTCAATTGGTAGTAAGCAAGTCTACGTCATCCTGCCTCCCACTCTCTTAACCGGTCTGACTTGCCAAATGCGTGCAAGTGCAATCAGCGAACCTCCACGAACCTGCCACGTTCTACAGCACGTACTAATGAAAAACGCTTACTGGAATTACTGAAAACCCATTTCAGATTCAGAAAAATGTTTATGAAACCAAATAAAAATGTAACAAAAATCCAAGCAGCCCAGACTAGAAATTGATGAAGAAATCCTGTGAAAAGAAACTCACAACAAATCAGAACAGCTCCACAGATACGCTCAATGGTCCAGCTCTTACTCCAGAGGTTTTACTGGTAAAGAAAAAAGATGCTTGCGAGCTTAACTTTAACCGGAAACAATCACGATGTCAAGGCTAACACTCGAAGAAAAAATTTTACTGATTTCGTCATTCCGTTTTTCCCTCGCCATCTCCGCACGTACGACCGCCACAGAAAAAACACCAAATTCATTCAAAACCGCTTTCAACTCACCTTGATTAGCAGGGGAATCAAATTTTTTGGATTCGAGACGAAGTTGCAGGAATTCAGCAACGGAACTTTCGAGCACGATGAAAATCGGAACACTGAATTGTGCAGACGGAGCTTTTCGAGGTCTCACCAGTCAGTCGCCGAAAATGGGGGGATTGCGCTAAGCGCAAAAAGCGATGACACCATGCCACCATCCATTTTCAAATCGACCAATCTCG
>JAQIWT010000029.1:0-52510 GCA_034696485.1 Isohypsibius dastychi | reverse complement strand
TAACGAGATTCCGGTACGGACTGGAACTAATCTTTGCGGCAACTTTTAATCAAAGTTTCTAAACAATGCATTCAAATATTATCATTTTTATTTTCGATGAAATGATTTGCAGTTTATGAGACAATAACCGCTCTGTGGATGCTGTCCCATTAATTACCAAGATAACAAACGAATTTATAAACGGAAACAAAAAGTGGAATTTTCTAGCGATAGATTTGGGATTTCCATAAAGAGATTCTGTGACGAATTAGATCCATAATGAAGGTCACAGTTCTTTTTCTCACCGGAATCCTCGCGGCGATATGCCTTTCTGGGGTCCAGGCGGATACCCGTATGAGCGCTTCCGGGGTTCTGTGTGCAGGTTAGTTTTCGTATGTAAAGTCAGCATTTCAGTTCCAGTGGATTTCTCCGGATTTCCAGCCGTTTTCTGAAGCTAGAAAAAAGTTTTCTTTAGAATAAAATTTTCGGTATTGTTTGAGACTTCTGGTGATCCGCAATCATCTTTTGCATTCAAGTTGACATTTCTCACTAACTTCAAGCTTTGGAACTTTGAAAGAGAACGGTGGAACTGGACAGATGAATTTTAGATATCAGTTATCCACCTTGGTTCTAAATACGAGATGTTAAAGAGGATGTCATATTTATTCGTACTAGTATTTAAGAACTTGGAAATTACAGCTGATTTCGTGAATTTTACTTTGCAATATTTTGGGTTAATTTGACGATTTTATTACACAATTGTTCTAATTTAATTAACATAATAAATGATGTAACGACGTACCAAAACCGTTCAAAGTTCATGCTATCAATATGGATGTTCTTTACTACCATCTATCTATATCTATTTACATACATTAAATCATTGGAATAATTTAATTAACGTTCTGACAGTCTGCACCGTCATCAACGGACTAATCGACCAGTTGGCGGAAGTCCACAAGGAGAGTCATTCCAAATCTTTCACTCGGCTGTGTCAAATATTCCCGAAACCATATAGTTCGCTCTGCTCAACCTTCAAACTAATTTACGGAGGCCAAATAACTCGACTGTAAGTTCAACTTGGAATGAATTCGAAAGACCAAATCTTTGCCCCTCTCGCGTTGGTGGCAAATACAACGAAAATTCAACCGGACCGGAAACGAAGCTCATAAAACAATTAATAAAAAAAACTCCCCGGAAATTTCTCGAAATACAATGTCAATCGAATTCAAAATGTTCAATATCTAGGTTGGAAAAAGGCGAAACTCCAGACACAGCATGCATCAGTATGAAAATGTGCGCCGCTCCTAAACCAAATCAGCCTGTGTGCCATCTCTATCCGACAAAACTAGCTTCCGTAAGTTCCCATATTTGCCTCCCTTTAGTGAATGCCTCTCAAATGGAGTCTTCCAGTTTAACTGAACCTGTATCTTCGAGGAAACGTTATTCTGACCAGCCAGTTCCCATATCTTCTAAACTGTTTTGAATAACAACTTATGGCTATCAAAATTTAAATTCAGAAAACGAAGCACGAGTCACTTACTATTTTTACACTTCTTTTCAGAAAAATGCATGGGAGGTCAATCGCTACATTGAAAATTTGCGAGCGGAAATTCCGGAGCTCATTTTGGCCAAAGCCGATCCTCGTCTTGATATCTGCGGAATTCCCTTGTTGGGAAATCTTGTGTGCAGCTTCATTAATATTCACGCCTTCAGCATCGAGCTCCCCAAAGACGACAAGGATCTTGATGGATTCAGCGACCAAAAGGTAGAATCATTTCCGGTGTGCTTTTTTGGTCGAAACAAATGCTAACCGGCATCGCTGTGGTAGACTCTTCGTGGTTCAGCCTGGAGAGGAAAGGACTGTGCGGATAAGAACGTTAATGCATACCCCGGCAGAAAGTAAGAAAAAAAACTAAAAATTCAGAAACGAAACGTTTTACAAACCGATTCATTATGTGAAAAAAGCGTCGAAAATATTCTGATTGTAAGAGGAATTATGGAAATCAATTTAGCGATCAGAATAGAGAAATGGATGACATTCCCGATTTCACTTCCCCAAATTACGGCAGGGAAACCCTCAGGGTTTTTGCGGAAGTATTTTTTTGTTCGTATTGACCTATATTTTTTCAACTAAATTCCTCTTCTGTTTTATTTTGAACCATCGCTTTCTTACCTCAGGAAACATTCTCTGATAAGTTACCATCCATTTTTCAGACCGAATTACAACGATGGAGTAATGGACAGCAACTGCAACGGAATATTCGTTAGTTTCAACAATTCAAACCCAGAAGTTTCCGTTTTTTAACGAATGCATTGTTTACCGTAGGGAACCGATCCAGAAACCAAAGCTCCATATGAAGAAACTTTCTGCGCTGATTCCGAACCCCGTGGAGTCATCGCTCTTGGAGATTCCGTCACTGCAAACTTCCATGTGCCATCTCAGTGGTTTAACGCATCCATTGCTTCGTCATACTGGTATCAGAACTTGACATTCCTGCTGGAAAACTCGCTGAATTGGCCTCAGACTTCGTTGTACACTGGTAATTTGAGCAGTCGTTTTGTAAACGTCGAACATTCAGCAGATGATTCCTCACAACTTTTGCAGGATACGAAGACTTGGATTGGCCGATTTTGGATGGACAGACGGAATCCGTGTATCGAAAACTCCGCGAAAGAAATCTTTGCAATCATCGCGATTATCAGAATCTGGGATTCAATGGAGCGACCACTCTGGATGCAGAGGATTACTCGAAAACGTAAGTTCAGAAAAAAACATTCTTGTCGGAAGTGCAAAGCAAAACAAAAATCCGGAATCCATTTTCGTGAACCAACCGAAACGAGAAACAAATACTGTGATAAAAGGGATACAACACAAACAGCCAAAATCCTTTCTGGTGCTAAGCCTGCGAAGAAATGCTCTGTTTCGCATCTAAATCATCGCTAAGTCCGCGAAGAAACTAGCCTGAATCCAACAAAGCGGAGATTTGCTCGCTTCTTTTGACAGTCGCTTCGCTCAACTTATGCGGATCTTTAGCGTCAATGAAGACGGAATTACGACGGTCCAAGCGCCAAAACTTCCGCTTTTGCATATACCATTTACTTTCGAAGTGCGATGAAGGGGGGTTGAATACCTGATTGAAAGAACTTTTGGCAAAGGATGGTTTTCAGTACCGTTCTTGTCAACTTCTAATTTCGTCCTTATCTGATCCGCAGCTCAACGCATAAATCTGATTGTATTTTCATATTTCGACAAGTGTTAAGAAATGTATGACAAGAGTTGAGTTGGGCGTTGCTGTTTAAGACTTAATTTCGATGTCGTGTTTTCAGGGTCAAGCGTGTGATCAACAACGACAAACCAGCACTGGTGCTCTTTTCCTACATCGGAAATGATGTCTGCAAATAGTAAGAATTATTTCTATTCGAACTCCCTGTTTTCGTTCACAAATTTGCTTTCAAGTGTCCCAAACGAACAAGGACAGGTTACAACACCGGCCCAAGCGAGAGAGGGATTACTTGCCACTTTGCGCAACCTCGACAAGAAACTGCCAGCCAACAGTCACGTTCTCGTTGTTGGAGTCGCTGACGCCAGAATATTTTTCGAGGACATCCACGATAAAATTCATCCTTTTGGATCGGTTAGAAAAGATGTGACCTTTGCGAATTTCTACGATTGGCTCAGCTGCATCGACATTTCTCCTTGCCGTGGCTGGTTGACCAGCGATGATTATATTCGCAATATTACCGCACAGGTAGAGTCATCTTGACTAAAGATGACGAAATTTTGTCAAAGAATCATTTAATTAAATTAAATCACCAGTGTTACTGTATACTATCAGAAGCAATAAATGGAACAATAAATTTTGAATAACAGTCTTTTGTTATTTTTTGAGTAAAAGTCTTTTTTATTAAGCCTTTGGTAATAAATAAAAATTCCTTGTTTGTTTTCTAGAGAGTTGTGGACATCAATGCTGAACTGGAAAACACCGTCAACAACTATAAAACTCTGTTCCAAAATTTCGACTTGACTTACCTCAGCAATCCAGTTTTGGACAGTACGTTAACTAAATTCGAAGATCTGTATCATTTCAATTCCCAAACATTTCGCAACTCATCTGACAGCATTTAAATATTTGCAGCCGTGAATGCCTGGGTTGCGCAAGGAGGTCACCCCTGGCAGCTGGTTGAAGCATTCGATGGATTTCATCCAAACCAGGTTCCACTCCATCCTCGACTTTCTTGATTCGTGTTTAAACATGTGATGTTTTTGTGTTTTTCAGAAAGCACATAAACTCGTGGCGGAAGTTGTATGGGATAGGCTGGAACGCGAGTTTCCTGACTTGATTGGGCCGGTTAATCCTCACAATGACAAAATCCGACAGCTTTTTGGCGACCAAGGAGGCCATTAAACGTTTCAATCCATCTCGAAAACATTAATCTTTCCCGACGACATGCCATTGAAATATTTGCGTTCTTGCTCGCTTTATCAAATGGTTTTCAGAATCAGTAGTCATCAAAAAGAATGCAGCCGGAACGGCGTTCTTCGTTTCAATAAAGATTACCAAATCCGTTCAAAATCAAATCGGATGAAATTGTTCTTTAGGTTGTTTTTTAAAAAAAAGCCACGTGGAATTACGAAGACGTCAAGCGAGATTCACCGCGATGAAATATGGCGGTATGACAAAAAAACGAATTCTCACATGTTTTCCAAGACCGGACTTTTCTAACATCCGGCGCCGCTAAATTGACTCGGCTCGACTGCATACTCTCGGTGACGGAACGTCAATCTGGAATGGTTACGGTTGAAAATCATTGTTCTCTTGGTTTGAAACTTCGAACACTTTTGTGGCACGAGAGAACTTACCGAATATCAGGAGTGCGTTGGCGATGGAGACTGTTGCATTCTGAAACAGGACTCCAGTCGGCGCTCATCATATCTCTTCCCACTCTCCCGATGTTGAAACTGCATTCGAATTCACCGATCAAGTCTGGTTGAGTCACATCGTCGATATCCTGAACTTGAACACGCAGGTTCCCAGTCTGAAAGCAATATTCCAACGATTCAAAACCATTTCAATCAAATTCAAACAACATGGAAAATATTTTGCAAAACAATATATCAATGCGCAGAAATCTGCCCAATCAGCAAACTAACGGATTCTTTTCCTTGGTTCCCGTGCATTTTTTAGATTGTTCATAAATTTCTACTTGAAAAATAAAAAAAAATTGAGAAATCTTGCTCAGAATTTGCCCGTAAATTTCGATCAAATCTACGTCTTGCGTTTTTTTTGTAAAATATTTTTCGAATATCATTACCGACGCCTCAGCACAAGTGTCTCTCATCACAATCCTGCGGACGTCGAAAACATCCTGATTAGTGAATTCCACCAAATTTTGGAATGCGCTCAAGGGTTTTACACCGGGCCAAGGTGCAAGTGGCTTGACGCTGTAAAAAACACCTTTGAATCAAAAATTAGATCAAACAGGAAATTGTCAAGTTGAACAATGGGCCAGCAATAAATTCAGCATAAATATTCAATTGGCACTCACAAGTCGAGGTCGACATTAAATCGAGGATCACATTTACTGGCCGTGTCACAAAAGCGTCCATCGAACATTAAACTCTTTGGATTCTCGAAGCGAAATAATTCCACTTCCACACGAATGCGATTTGTATTCTGCAATAACCATAATAACAATCAAAAATAAGAACCGTGACGAACTGTGACGCGCACGAAAATATACAACTGAACAGAGCTGATCTGTTCACAAAATAGTGTTTACTTGGAAACCCCCGCCGGATGTGGTTGTTTTCAGTTGTTAATTTTCGCGTCTTTTCGTCGAAATACTTTCTTTCCGTGGTTTAACTATTATTTGGAAAACAATTCTGAATCCGAAATTCAGAAAAACCAAAATCGAAAATTATCAGATGTTTTTGCTGACTTACCAGCGCATTTCCTTGATTATTGACAACTGGTCTTCCATTGATGTTTGTTATGGAAAACTGCGATTCTGGCGCTGGCGGCCGGCCGAAACTACTGGATGAAGAATCCTGGAAATTACTGGAGGAAGAAACGAAGGCCGATCCGCCAACTGGCCTGCCGTTTACACTTGTGACTTGAAACTGGCAAGAAACCTGCAACAACAGATATCATCCTGCAAACCAGCCATATTCCGAATTTAGAAAACGATCACGGTTGATGGGAATATGAAATATGGCAAAATAAATGCAAATTACAGAGTATATTCAATAATCCAGAACGAAGATTCAAAAATATTGTTTTCAACCACAAACCCAAGATTGACTAACCAAGAACGAAATCAAACGCTCGTAAAAACTTGCCAGATACACATTGGCTCGATGACATAGCCAGGAAAAAATTTCTTCAGTTTTTACGGACCAAGAATTACGATTAACTCCAATTTGAAAAATGCTGCTATCGATAACATACAGCAGCCACCGGTTGCACAAACCGCTCTCTACCGTAATAGAGAACTTACCGATGAGAATATCGACGCCAGTAATATGAATCTCCTGTCCATTTCCGAATTTTCCCACGCGAAAAAACAATTCGTGAAAAAAACAGCTGTTGATAATAAAATGACGACGCAACCGTTTCACTTTAGAGCCGACTTCGACTGTCCTTCCGCAAAACAACACGACGGAAAAAAAGGTACAACCTCGAGTTTATAAGTACCTGCGGCGAATCTCAAATTCAGTTTCCAGTTAAACACACCTTGCAGCGTGACGTTTTTAACAGCGATTTCATTTCCAAGTTGAAGAACGAACAATTCAAACAAGTGACTCAGTCAGCTCAACTTTTAATGTACAATCAAACTGCCGTTTCAGCAGGATTAAACACACCTCACGAGTAATTCCCAAATGGCGGTTACAAAACCCATAATCCATAAAAAGAGAATAAAAACTTAATCTTACTATTTTTTCATAAATTTCGCCATCGGATCATCCGGATGTAATTTCCTGATATTATAAGCCTCCATATCTTCATCCGTCATTTTCTTGACTTCATGGAAACTATGGTAAGGTCGTCTCCGTTCATCCATCGATAAAATCCGGGCGGCTTCCCGATCCTGTTCTTCCTGGGCTTTCAAAGCCGCTCTGATCTTCTTCTGCCTTAATTTCTCTTCGTCTTCCGATTCGCTACTGGAATCTGAGCTACTCGATCCAGAACTCGAGGACGAGCTGGATGAACTTGAAGAACTCGATGATTTCGACCGGCGTTTCCGTTTCCGCTCCACTTCCGCCGAATCCACCGTTTCTACGGAAGAGCCGCTCTGATCCGGAATGTGGGGAGGTTGTTCGACCGATTGAGATACCGGTTCGTCTTCTTCCATTTTCTCCGCTTTTCTGGCCAATATTCCAGCCATTCCGGTGCAGTAGGACATTTTAACAAAACTGTGGCAGCATTTATATCCCCAATGCCCATTTTCCCAATAAGATCCCCAGACGGAAGTGTGGTTGTTATTGTACTGATCTTCTTCATATCTCGATCGAACAACAGGTTTCTCGACTCCTTCCAAAATATCACCGCGGCGTGAGTATCGAACGAAGGATTCGGTTTGCGCGAGAAGCAGTTCTTTTGGAGGAGCATCCAAATGCTCAGCACCGCCGTATCTTTCCAGAATGTCTTTCTCGATGTTTTGCTTGAATTCACCTTTCTTCTCTTCATATTGCTTTCGCAGCAGTTCCGCTTTAGTTGGATCAGCCTGAAACGAAGAAACTGGAAAATCACGAACGAAATGTTCAGCATTGAGAAATTTTGGAAATAAGATTTAGAAAAAATGAGATAAACATTACGAAAATGAAGGATTCGTCACTGAAATTAAATTTTCTCAAATTTGAGATCAGTGCTGGGACTTGAATCATGAACTTGTCCGAAACTAAGGAAGACCAGAACCCGAATCATCCAAAACCGACTCGGAGTTCGATTCAGAACAAAATCACTGACTGACTTCCCGTCATAATTCGACCAAAATCAAACTCAACAACAGAATAAAAACACCGAACTAAATTCCGGACATTGAACAAACACAGTTAAATTAAAACGATCCAAGCCCAGAACAACCTACATCATATTTTGAACGAAAAACAGATCTGAAAACTGTTCGGGATACGTACGCTTTTGCAACTATAATTTTATCACAATTTTCTTCTGTTATGATTCCTCACCTGAAGATGAAGATCAACTCCTTTCTCGTAAGCGTCCCAAGCAAATAGCTGCGCTTTGGCAACTCGATGGGTTTCTCCCGAAAACCTCACAGCATTCTCTCCCGTAAACAACGTCTCCGTGATGACAGGTGTATCTTTAAACGGATCCTCTCTCATACTCCTCGTTTTCGGATCATAATAAGCGGAACTCAAATCCAAGTTCAACAAATATTTTGCCGTATCCTCCCGAATTCGAAGATTTCTCACAGTAATCCGCTGTTTGCTGTCGACCTTCGTACCAGGCATTTCCATATCATCCGCATATTTATCCTCATTATCATCCACATCAACAGGTTCAACTTTCGCCACCTCATCCGTCGCAGCTTCAACGCTTCCTTCACCAAATTCAACAGCGTCGTCGGAGGACAACTTCTCAGCTTTCAGATGCTGCTTGACTTCCTCGATCTTGGCGAACTCTTCCACAACAGCTTTGTATTCACTTGGATCATAACCATTCCAACGATCTCTCTTTCCTACAACGAAAACATCTGATCGATTCAAAAACGGAAAGAAGAAAACAAATACCTTCGAAGTCGTGATCAATATTTGAATTAACAAATTCATCAGGCGCGATATTGTCTCCCGTGAATCTCGCTCCAATTTTCCTTGGTCGTTCCAAACAGTCTTTCTTCTTGTGTGTCATGGCTCCGCAGTTCTCACAAGCTCCTTTGCGGAATTTCGTCGAGACTGAATTGAAGTTGACTCCTTTTTTGTACCAATCTGCGATTCCAGCGTACACTTTCTGCTTCTCCTCCGGAGCTCGCTGATGTTTCAAAGTGGGTCCCGTAGCTCCGATGTACCACGGAGCAGCAGCAATGTAATGGGGAATGTGCGGATTGATATCGCGTCCTTCTTCATCCTGTTCAGCTGGTACAGTTCCTGCTTTACGGGCTTCTTCCAGCTCCTTCGCTTTTCGATAGTCATCACGGCTGGATTTTTTTCCATCCTCAGCAACATTTTTCTTTCGGATGATCGCGGATACGGGTAGTCCCGATGAAGTCATGGTTTTGGCTGACAAAGATAATTAGAAAGAACGCATTTGAAATCTTGGCTCATCTTGTCTTGTTTGAATTTCGTGCAAAGACGTACGAGTTCGGTACGAGTTAATTCGTGCATCACAAAAAAGCGTGCGTTTCGGATACGTTGTTTGATATGCACGTTATGTGACTGCGTGCTTGCTTGCTTGTCACCCCAAGCAGCCTGTACGTACATACCACGTACGTACTGCGGTAGGTGGAAGTCAGGGGCGGCCTGTACTGTACGTAACTTGGAAGGTAGATCGGAAGGTAACTAGCTCGGCATTTTGGTTCTAACAAGCAACTGAAATGAAATAACCTAGCATGATGTATTTGCATATTGCAACTTTCTGAACCACCGGAAATATACTCTAATTTTACACAGAAAGTTCTATTTTGGTCTAATCTATGCCTACGACCATACCACGTAGAATGCTCCCGATCCCGTTCGATCTCGGAAGATAAGCTACGTCGGGCCTGGTTAGTACTTAGATGGGTGACCGCTTGGGAACACCGGGTGTTGTAGGCTTTTTTTTCCAAACATTTCTTTGTGAATCGTACTTTGTGAATATACTGCAGCTTTGACCGAAATCATCGTCCCTCTTCATATGAACAAAATAAATTCCTTTGCAAATATTCTACGGTAAACCGCGGTGATTTCATTAACACTTACCTTGAAACGATTTGGTTTTATGGTGAACAAAAAACATTTACTCGAAAAACATTTCCAATGCTTATGTCGATCCACCATAAAAAGGTTGCAAAAAGAAGCCTACAACACCCGGTGTTCCCAAGCGGTCACCCATCTAAGTACTAACCAGGCCCGATATAGCTTATCTTCCGAGATCGAACGGGATCGGGAGCATTCTACGTGGTATGGTCGTAGGCATGTATTAGACAAAAACAGAACTTGCTGTGTGAAATTAATATTTCTGGTCGCATGTCAATGGTATTTTAGTCTAACAGGTGGGAGTGAACAGAAATATAATTCGCTATCGGTTCCATGTAGTTTCGTTTCTACCATCTGCAAAAACCAAATGTACATTGTACTGACTGTACGTCAAACGACCTCACAATGTACGAAAATATCTCTTCATAACAGCAGTGTTTTTCGCCAAAACTAGATAAAATGCATTTCCTAACAAAATTCATATTCTGTCAACGAAACTCTCCCTAGAAGCATCGATCAGTTTTATTCAAGAAATTGACGTCACAATTTTTTCCCATCAAGAACAAATTCAACAAAATTAAAAAAGCCGAAGTGCCAAACAATCATCACATGGAATGAGCTAGTCTCACAAGTCAAACTTACGAAAGGGTCAATAAAACAGGGAAACAGTTTGAAAGAGCTCAAACCGCAATGTTGACAAAAGTAGCGTCCGTTGTCACACCGCAATTATTATCTTTTCGGCTCATAAGAACATAACCGTCATTTCCCCAGTAGGTGCTCCACGAGTTCTTGACAAGCCAATAAGGTTCCCCGTTGAGTTCGCCATAACCAACCGCCAGCACCGCGTGATCCAAATCATCTACTCCATTTTTACAATCAGGTTCATAAAAGACACCATGTGAGTAGAAACTGAAAGATTTATGTGCGGCATCGATTCCGACAGCGACCGGTCCATGAACCGCAATGGCCATTTTCAGCGCTTGTTCGTCACCGGAAGTTACGTTAACGTACGATTCAATCTTAGCGCCAATAACGGTGGAAGAGGAATTATAGTGGCAATAACCATCCTGAAAAACACAGGCATAAATGGGAAGGCTTGTACAACGAAAACAACTAAAAATGCATGGTTTTGTGAAGCAAAATAAGAATTTCGGCATGTTATGACCTTGTGGAAAATCACAAAACATCCAAACTGCTTTTCTCCAAAAAAACCAGAAAATAAGTGGAAATCTGATAAAATAAAATGCAAACGTTCTAACCACATTCATTATTCAACGCCTTCTATATCACAGAATTATTTGTTTTCGAAAAATATTTTCATTCTACTTTCCACCCGAGTAGTCGCAATATTTTTGCTTACAGCTCCCAAATAAGCTCCATAAGATTCATCAGTCGCGATGCCTCCGTGCTTCATAATCCACTCATAAGCTCTCCATTCCTCACCCCCATCGCAAGCGTTATTTCCGAATCCCCAAGAGCAATCAACCAGATTTTGCTCACTCAACTTGATGAGCTTCCCAGTCTTGACAAACAGAGCTCCTTCAAATTGAAGGAATATTGTTATCATATCGATATCATATCCATCATATTGGGCCAACACTACCTTCAATCGACCCAACCGTTCCAAATGACCAACATGAACCACAGATCGCCTGATCTTTGACAGGGGTGACCGCTCCATTAATTCTCCAATCAATCGTATCCGGGATGTCCTTGACTTTATATTGTTTCTTATTGAAAAATAATCCGTTGTTTGATTTTCCTTTGGTGTGAAGACGACCTCGGCGAGTTCGGAGTTCCATGTCACTGTGATCGGCGAGATGGTTGACTTTCATTTTATAGCTCTTTCCGGCGCGGTTGTGGCTTTTGATGAATCGGTAATTGTGACGGAAATTATGGAGACGATGTTTGTGCTCCTTTTCGTGTTTGTAATCTTTTCCGTGGGTTTCTTTGAACTCATCGAAGGCTTCTTCGATATGGCTGCTGTCTTGATGGACGAATTCCCGCATGGGATTAGCATCCACGATCTTTTCCAATCCTGATCCGGGTCCCGGGAATCCGGTGCATGATAATCCTTCCGGAATATCGAAAACTGAAAAATACATTTGAACTTCCAATCAGAAACGAGCCCTTGTCAAATTCTGTCAGATTAAAAATGACATACTGTATTTCCTACTGTTATCATTTGCGAATAAAGTGGAAAGCCACGTTACAAAGTCCAGAAATAGTTCAACAGAAGTTGCAGTCTGGGAAGCGATGAAAAGTACACCAGAGCTAAATCAGAAATCCAAAGTTTCGAAAATTAAAAAAATCTTCAGAAATTCCAGTTTCAAATACAACAAAATTGTTTAGTCACGAAACATTTAAAGTACTCTTGTCAAACAAACGCTGCAAGCAATCTGAACAAGAAAACCAAAGATAAAATCATCCTAAAACAGGAAAAATTGCAGACCAGTTTTGATATAATATTCGAGAAGTATTCATTTCATAAGACATCCAAAAGGAATCACGTTCAGAATAAACTCTCAAAAAGTCAACCTAAAAATATCCAGTTCCTGCTTAAGCAGTTGAAAAAGCTTTCAAAATCAGTTGAATTTAAATATCAACTTAGGCTGCGAATATTTCAGATTCAAAGAATAAATAAAATCAATTTCAAATCCTATAAATAAAACGTGATCAGTATTTATTTACCGGAAGCGATGGGCTTGACTGGCTCGTATTCCAAATACTGGACGACATACTTGTCGTAATGACTTCCGATCAAACTGTCATATCCTTTCATTTCATAGTGGCGAGGAATCGGGCTTCCGTCAGAATCACGTCGCGTCAGAAGAAACTTATACCGACTGGTGACATCTCCCACCTCAACGGTCAAGAAGTATTGCTCACAAGTACCCCATTTACAAGGCGTTTCACCTTTGAACTGCAAGAAACACAGTCAAAACTATCACGTGAAAATCGTCAACCGGAAGTGGTATACTGACCGTAAACTGACTCAAATCTGGGATGATTGTCTGAGGCAGCACTTCATTGTCTTTGGTTCCGTTGACTTGGAAGCACGTCTGAGCATTCAAGACAGTCTCAGTTGTCAACGGAGCGACTTTGTACATGACTCCAAAGTCAGTTTCATCCCCACGTTGGAAAGTCATCACCATTCCTGAAAAACAAAACGTTTGCTGAACGCTCCAAATTCGTGCTCCTCGTCCCAAATCCACAAACCTCCATAATAATCTATTCGACTCCGGTTATTCAGGAGATCAAAGTAGGCGTTGAAAGGTTCCTTGATTTCAGCATAAGGCAACTGAATTACTCCAGAAGCGGTGTAATAAGGTCCGAAATCAGGGACTTTCCAAGCAGACGCCGTGGACAAGACTCCTGGACAGATAACACTCGGATTATTACGTCCCTCTAAGTTTTAATGAAGCTTACCTAAGAGTCCAAAAATCATCCAGGACGCCATTATTCGTCTTCGATTTCCAGAAAATAAACCACAAAAGTTGGCTGGATAATAACGCTGACAACTGGCTGCGCCAAGCTTTAGACTTATCTTGGGGGAGGCTTCGTACGGAACAGAAGTACTTTCAAATTAATTGGATAAGAACGGTAACAACAAAGAAGAAGTGGGTCGAGTTTGAAGAGATGATTTTGATAAATCACGCGCTTCTGTTCTTGCTGATGAAACAGCTGATGATGCGATGCGTCTGGCTTGCGCATGCAGGGCACACGTCGCTGAACCTACGAATGCGTCAACCCTGATGTCACGCACTATGTGGAATATGGAATATCGCGATCCGTGTTTTGAAAACAAAATTGTATGTCTATTGGGAAATTCACAAAATATTGTCGTCTTAGGTTTATAATATGCAAAAAATTTTCTTGAACGTAATGAATAATAATGTGGAGTGGATGATGTGGTGAACCAACGAATACAGAATAAATACTGGGGCCTTGCAGATTTCTTGTTTGCCAAGTTGAACTGACGTGAGTCACTGACGATGGCCAACGTTTTTCGGATTTCTCTACTCTCTGAATGAAAGTGATCCTAAACAAATTACTCTGATAAAATTACTGCAGTTTGATGCAGTAAAAACTGTTCAGAATCGGGTATTTTCCAATTTCCCAGTAAAAAAATAAAGCAATACAGTATTCTGTGTTTTATTCTGTAGTTTTCTGTTCTGTATAATGAGTGGTGAAGAAAAAAATCTTTATTTTCGAACTTGCATTTGATTACTACAGTTCTTCTGCTGGAACCTGGTGGCTCAACAAGTTTAAAAAATGCGAAAATTAGTCTTTCGTTTCCGGCGCTGCATTATGGTATATCATTCATTAGAACCCAGAATTAGATTAATTATCCTCTGATTAGACATTTTCACAATAGTTTTGTTCGGCTAAAAGGAACCTTTCAAAATTCGCCAATCAATCAATACAAGTTCACCCGTAGGCCCGTGCTTTCCGACGCACTTCAGATGGTTATGGTCTAAAGCAAATTGATCGCTGACGAGTGATCGATAAGAAACTCGTCTGCCGGCCAACATGAAGAGCGCAGGTCGATAGAAAAAGGGAGCCGATTTCGCAGAAAGCAATCGAACGAATTCATTTCGCATTTTGCGTCGACCATGCCTCACTTGATCCGAGACAATAGTTGGAAAGTGTATGTACCGCCCAGGGATCGGCCGGGGGAATATTTTCTATACAAATAGTGGGACCCGGACATTTTTTAATGCAGTCTATATTTGCTTTTGTCCCGGTCGGGTTTCGATACTTTATTCTTTTATGTGCGGACCAGTGAATGAATGTACAGTAGCAGGTTCATTTTTCCTGACTGACGACAGCAACGCATTGCAGCGTGAGAAAATATCGCTGACGGGTAGAAGAAGAATCGACCAGCGCTAGGAAATCGAATTCAATCACGTTTTTCTTGTCCAACACGAGGAGGCTGAAAAACCCACCCATGACTTTTTTCTTTCTTGGCACGGTCAGTTGACGTCCTCAAGGCCAGACTCTTTGATCACTTTTATTCCGTGTTTTATTCACGCTGCATTATTTGTCGTCTTGTTCGCCGCCAGCCAGACCGTCGATTTATTAACAACCCGAGTCCGGCTCGATTGCACGGCAGATTGCACGTGTGAGATGTTCGTTGTTCTTTCCTGCCGGCATTTCATTCGTGTGTCCATCTTTTTTGGCAGAAGAGCGCAAAATTAACAGGCGCCCTCAAGTTGCGCGTAGCGGTCTTTGTGCAACTGTGACAGATTATTCGCTAATGATCGTGTCTTGGCCTGTATGTTCTTGCTAAAGATTACATCTTGTTGCACCGTCCTATTCGATTTTCAATTGCCGGACTTTCATCTGCTTTGTTTGTGATTGATTTTCCGGCCAAACATTGATTGTTCCTGTTGTCATTTTTTCCTCAGCCTTCGAATTAACCAGAATGTGGGACTGGGTTACATTCGGTGTTTGCGGTAAGTGAAATCTTATTATTCTGCTGTTAAAATAGTCGACACATTTAAATTAAAAATATATGCAATTTTTTGATCTGAAAATATTCCCTCGATTTATAGTACGTAATTGAAACTTGGCAAAAATGAGGTTACTGACCGGAGAGCGCAGCTAGAGTGTCTCAAAATCGTTCAACACAAAAATCGCAAACGAAGCGCCCTCGCTTTATTATCAATCGCAAAATTCAAGTGGATATATTTTGCATGCATGGCTGAATTTGAATATTTAGAATTTTTTGAGACGTCGTGGTCCTCGACCTTCAAATGATCTTAAGAGGTTCTTTCAGCTCATCTCAAGCACTTCAACTTATGCAATTCACTCCACGTGACTGATTCAAACTATCTTAGCTTGATGCACCTAGTGTAAAACATTTTCACTGTCTTATCTAGAGTTTCAATTCGTTTCATGGTTTGGGACACGCTTCATTTGTATATTGTTCAACCTTTTAGCTTCCATATTTCGGCTGTTCAGTATAATTTCTAAATATTCTTGCTTCCTGAAAAATTAAATTTTTCTCTGTGAAGATGCCTCGCACAATAATGTGTCACGCATTAAACCCTGTGCAATTAAGTCAAAAGCTCTGAAATTTAAGGCGAAGCCTGAATGGAATTAGTTTGGTCGTGAATAAATAAATTTAAGCCGCGCAAATCTGTCAATCCTTGTTTATTTTGACATCAATTCACCTTGCATTCTGCAACAGCTCAAAGCCATTCACGTCAGAAAGCAAAAAACCGTCCTTGCTTTACTTATTTAAATTTCCTAATGCATTAAAAAGTAATTCAATTAAGAACTGTGGTTTCTTCAGCTGCACGAAGACATGCTAAGATCACACTATTAAATGCTTCAAAATCGCAATTAAATTTTTACCACATTTCTCTCGCCAGAATTTCTCTCGACAAAAAACGCCACTTGAGACAATTTCCGTGTTTTTTTGCAGTGGCAAGTATTGTTCCGTCCGCACTGTTAATTGGCATCCTAATCCGCTATCTCCTTCGACCAACGACCAACCTCCGTTGCTTCAAAGATTCCTCTTCAGAAGATTGCGAGATTCTGGTCAGCACCACTACTCGCGCACCCTTAAGCCGCGAAATTCTCCGTGAATTCACACATCGCCATCATCATGTGATTAGCGCTGGTTCCGGTCCATTACAGCACACGGAGCCACCGCCACTATATTCAACAACAACATGGCCAATATCGACACAGTTGTCGCTGACCGATGAACTGACAACTTCGAACTCACCCCCACTTTACGGAAGTGATAATGTGGCCATGATTTCACCACCTAGTTATGGCTTAACCGACAATCACCGCACATCCTCCTCCTCCTCATCGACATTTAATTTGAACTGTTTTATTGAAATTGAAATTGCCAGCATTCCCCCGCCTCCGACTTATGATCAGGCCCGCGAACATGTCCGATTCTAATCGGCAATTTCTTTCTGCTCAGCTTGTGTGATTCCTTAATTTAATCCGAGTGATAACGAGAATGAATGAAGAAAAATGATGGCAGTATTTCAACGTGATTGGAAAGTGATCCATGATTTTCTGGGAATGATTGAGTCCCCGGAATGTGTGCGTTTCCGTTCGGTTGACGCTTTGTTGGAGTTTGGTGATTTTTGCGAAAAATCGATTATCGCTAGACGAAAATCGACTTGCTGTGTTATAGACTAATCAGTCCAATTTCGTTCTCCACGAAACATTTTATGGGTGAATAAAACGCGGCTTCTCTCTCGCCAATCAATCTGTGCAAACAGCGTAAACTTTTATTCTCTTTTCAAAGTGGCTGAAATTGAGATAAAATTTAAAATGTCAAGCTGCTGGACTCAAATTGAATTCGCCGAAAAAAACAAACACAAACTGTGTTTTGAAGCCAATTTAAAACACAGGAACCACGCACGAAATGATTTTCTGCTCGTTTAAATATACCGAATTTGGTTACGAAAAGTGGTTGCAAAAAAAGTGAAAAAATTTGCGTACAAAGAATTCAACTTGACTGAAAACAGAACTGCTGGATTTATCCAAGAGCAGAAACGAGGCCATCGCTGATTTTTGCTGAACTGCATTTTTATAGCACCTGAAAGGTGTCAGGTCATACCCATACGTCTTGAAATGATTCATAACAATGACGACATTTTTTAAAGAATACCGCCTCAAGGAAGTAATGATATCACGCAGTTCAAAAAACTTCCAACCTAAATTCACAGTTTAATCGCGCCGTGATGAAAGCAAGTCGAAGTTTTTCAAGGATGTCCGGTTGTTTTGTTTTTTAGTTCGTTTTTTATTTCTCATTGCACCTGCTCTGTTTTTATCTGCGTATTGATGCACTTGGAATAATGGGGGAAACGCTCTACGCGGTAATTTTCCCTTTTGTCGGAAGTAAGTTTTTTGTTCCAGTTTTTTTGGACGGTGATAATGAAAGCATTCCTCTTTTTTTAGTCGCAATCATGTTGCTATTTGCCAGTTGCTGTTTGGCGTACAACAAATGTTGCCAGAAAAGTCTAGCTCGATCAAATGGATTACCGGAAGTATGTCATGGTCGAAGTCTCACGCCAGAAAATTCATCCAGCACTACCACGGAAATCATGGTGAGTCACTGTTTTGCTTAAAATTCAGGGCGGATTTGAGAGGAATCGTCCAATCCGGGATAAAAAGAACTGTTCTAATTACTTACTCCAGATAACTTACTTTCTCTGAAATACAAATCAAACTAACCTTAATTTTTTGAGGTGCTAAGATTTTAAAATTAACACAATTTAACGATCGATATCTTTAATAATTCAAACGAAGTTAATTATGATCTAGAAGAAAAAAAATGTGCCGTCAAATGTTACACACATGGCAGATTTTGTTTAGTTTTTGAATGCTGTTGTTTGCGAATTTTATATTTGTTAACATAATGAAACAACATATTTTTCCGTAACAATTGGGAGGACGCAATTTTGCTTGACTTGAAAGTGTAAGTTGGAAGTGTAGGTTGATTTAAGAATTTCAGACTGGCTCCAGACCGGAAAAAGCTTAATCCAACCTACACCTCAAACCTTCACTTTGCGAACCCGCAAAATCGCGTCCTCACAAATGTTTTTGTTATTCATTATTATTTTATAATCCATGGAATATTCAGCGACAGGGTATTTCTTCCAACTTCATGGTTACGATCGTTTGGATATCAAAATAAACTTAGTTTTTTACTGTTTTGAAATTTTGGTTGAATCTTTCATCAAGTGTTACGGAGTGTGATCAAGTCTCAAGTGTTATATCGTCAATATGAAAGGAATAACAAAATTTATTTTGTTTTCCAGATAAACGTCCGAGATACCACAAGAGCTTTGTCACAATCTTGTTCCGGAGATGGAAATATTCTTCAAAATCCACCATTTATCATTGGAACGGCGAATCCACCAATTTACGATTTTCCGCCACGATATGACCATGTCGTATCTTCAACAATATGTGACAAAAAAGAACTGGTCCTTTGTGTTCCTGAGGAGGATTCTTCTCCACCTCCAACGTACAGCGCTTTCGTGAAAAATTACCCGAAATCGCCGTTTAGTTCCAGCATGAGGTCGAGAGGTTCCAACTGAATTCAGAAATTTCTGCTCCATCAAACATTGTTTCAAAACTTTTGATCTCATAGGTGTGATATGTTGACTTGCTGATTAATTTATTGTCCCGCGCTACCTGAATAACTTTCTAGTTGTTTGCTGGTGTTATGTTGACCGCTATTCTTTTACCAGCTGACAAATGAAATCGTTAGGATATTTGTTACGTTCTTCGCAGATGTGGAAGTAGAATAAAATATACCTTCCATTACTTCTTGTGGTTTGCAAAGGTTCATTAATTTCGTGGATTCGTGTGGATTTTGTGTACGATAGTTAAAATAGGCAAAATAAGTCGTTCCGGAATGAACCGGAATTCATGCGGAATCTACGAATTTTTCACTGCAGTTTAAAATATTATGAATGAATACAGACCAATTACCTGGTATGTAACAGAATTTCTTATGGTCACGGGTGTTCATGTTAAAAACTATAAAAAATATGAAAGAAAATATTTTCAGTATTACACCGTACGTATTATCATAGCTCAGAAATTCGCAGAGTATTGTTTATAATTTCCAGTTTAAAATTCTTTCGTTTCAAAAAGTTCAAAATCATACCGCATGCTGAACTGCGATGCATTTCATCCGGCTTCATAACAATTCCTTTTGTTCTTCTCCAAGCGGAGAGCGGAGATGCATTTCCGCTTTAGCGTGGTATACAGAAGGCGGAACAGCTCGAGGGGGAATTTCGAACCGAACCACGCTGGCGCGTTGTCAACGACTTGGCCACTATTTTAGTCTCGTTTCCGTTCGTCAGCTGTTCTTCAGTTTGCCATCGTCGAACTCGAACCTGGATATCATTCGAATTTCTTATCGTTAATCTTTCTCATTTTGCCCACGCCATATCTATTCTTTACTCTGAATACACATTTTCTTCATAATCTTCGGTAAACGTCACAGGACCCCCATAATCGGAATAACTGACATACGAAATTGCTGAACTTGCATTTGTTGACGTGAGTAAATTTCCAATTTCTGAACAAACCAGATTTTTGCTTTTTCTTCGTCTTAACAATGCAAACTCAAATACTGCGAGGTACGACCCAGCATATTTTCGACTTAAAAAGCAGTTTCGGAGTCAAGGTTGCAAGTTCGAATTTTCTTCCACGTTTGTTCTCATTTTTCCAAGAATGCCAAACCCCATGATTTCTTCCCTGGTAGGCCGCCCTTCCATCGACATGGGTGACTTTATGGACCATCAAAAAAAGACGACCATCGACAGTTTATCACTGGAGCTGCAGAAGCTGCTGCAAACGAGTCCAAGCGGGAAATCGGAAACTTTTCAGACAGAATTTCAAGGCTTTGAACAGCTGTTCCATCGTTTTCTCCTCGATTCCTCAATTGCAGTTCAATGGGGGAAGATCGAAAAACTGCCGGAGCATGCTGTGGTGAATTACAGCAGCTTGGCTCGACCGGAAACGCCGAAAGTCATCACGGACATGTTGAGGAAATTGGTCGTCGTCAAATTAAATGGAGGACTTGGGACTTCGATGGGTTGCACGGGACCAAAGTCGTTGATCCAGGTTCGAAACGACTCGACGTTTTTGGATATGACGGTGTCGCAGATTGAGGATTTGAATTTGACTTATGGTGTGGATGTGCCGCTTGTGCTTATGAATTCATTCAACACGCATGACGACACCGGAAAAGTGCTCCATAAATATCGGTCGCGAAAAGTTCGGATTATCACGTTCCAGCAGAGTCGATACCCGAGGATTGACCGTGAAACACTGATGCCAGTCGCCAAAAATCTCGGCGCTCCCGGCAATGACGTGTAAATAGTATTTGAGTTAGTTCGATATTTTATCCTCTTTGAATATTTATTATTATTATGACTTCCCATAATGGAATTTGAGCTCGTCGTTACTTTTCAGGATTTTTGTCAGTTTTTAGCAAATTTTAAGATTTTTCGAACTGAAACAGAGTTTTGTTAATTTTTGGTTTTTTGAGAACTTTTGGTGACATTCAGTATCTCTGTCTAATTTTTTCTATCAGTATCGTTTTTTTGACGTAGTTTTTTATATTGTATTCCGTTCAGATGTATTATGATAAAATCCGACGATTTTACGGAAAATTCCTGCTCGTGCTTTGTGGTTTCAGATTGTACACTTTCTGAAACTTTTGATCGTATTTTTTCTTCTGTTTTCGTGACATTTACTTTCTGATATTTTTCCTAAACCGAGTTTCGGGTGATTTTCTATGGTTCGCTTTCATCATGATCATCTCTTCAGAAATTGCTCATTCTTGCAGGTGGTATCCTCCTGGCCATGGTGATTTCTACCAAGCATTTTACAATTCCGGATTGCTGGATGCATGCATTGACGAAGGACGGGAATTTTGTTTTGTTTCAAACATTGACAATTTGGGAGCCACGGTTGATTTGAGTAAGCATTTTTGCACGTGTCCGTTGTCTCGTAGATAATCACTGTTTGTTATTTTTTCCAACAGACATTCTGCATTTATTGTTAAACCCAACACACTCGGGTGGAAAACATGATTTTGTTATGGAAGTGACCGATAAAACTCGCGCTGACGTGAAAGGTGGAACGCTGATCATGTACGAGAAAAAGCTGCGACTTCTGGAAATTGCTCAAGTGCCAAAAGAACACGTAAGCGAATTTGGTGATCCAAATAAGGAGGAAGTAATTTTTTGTTGACACCGCGACTAACTTTGCTGTAAACACACATTTTGAGTTCGTGCATTTAACCACCGATTCGGTAAAGTGCCTCCAGGTTGTGTTAACCGAAAAGGTCATTACATTCGCGTGGGTTTGTTGATTAATTTGGAAAGCCGCAATTTCTCATCAAAGACCATTATTTTTAGTTCATTGACCCATTTTCGTTAATTTTTCTCTCGCCGAATTTTGTTTATTAAACTCTGTATTTTTCATGTTTCTTCCAGGTGGATGAATTCAAAAGCATCACAAAATTTAAAATCTTCAACACAAATAATTTATGGGTCAACTTGGCTGCCATCAAGCGATTAGTGGAACATAACTCGATGCAGCTGGATGTTATTGTAAACCATAAATCATTGGAAAATGGTACGAATATAATCCAGCTGGAAACGGCTTGTGGTGACGCTGTTCGGAACTTTGATGGGGCTTTGGGAATAAACGTGCCACGACGACGATTTCTGCCCGTGAAAAAGACCGACGACCTTTTGCTGGTTATGAGCAATTTGTACAGCATCCATGATGGCACTTTGGTGAGAATGGAACTTGAGATCAAAATACGAGAATTCAGATTTGAGAAGGCTAAAATGCTAGAACGTTTCGATGATAAATGTTATCGAACTTGTCTCTGTTAGACTGAGTTCTTGCAAGTTTTTTTGAATCCGAGTAGGTTCTTCAGTTTAAAATTTTATAATCTTGATGCATTCATTATACGAGGTTGCATTATTATATTTAAACTGAAGAAGATGGTATATTGATTGAACTTGATTGCTGATTTTACTGGATATTTTTTGACTGTTTGATTCAGTGTTTTTCAGACAAAACGTGTTTTGAGTGTTGCATTGCGCGCATTTGTTGACCTTTTTTCGTTTTTAAAGGTGATGAATCCTATGCGTATGTTTCCATCAGTCCCGCTCGTCAAATTGGGAGACGGTCATTTCGGCAAAGTTCGCGAGTTTCTACGCCGCTTCGCTTCCATTCCGGATATGTTAGATTTGGACCATCTTACCGTTTCCGGTGATGTTACTTTCGGTAAAGGGGTCGTTCTGAAAGGAACAGTAATTATCATCGCCAGTCATGGTGAACGTATTGATATCCCTCCCGGTTCGCTGCTGGAAAACAAGATCGTTTCCGGCAATCTTCGCATCCTTGACCACTAGATTTCATGCTCCAAAATTCTTCCTTTTTTCAGATTATTTCCCGGTTACTTTTATGACCCTCAGATTTCAAATTTATTATCTGTTCTTCCTTGATAGCATTGCTTTATCATAGACTGCCTGGTGGTGGAATTTTTCTGTAGAATTTCATTACTGTTTCAAATTAAAGATGATATTTTGAACCTGTTTTTTTGTGAGTTTATGAAAGTACAGGAAAACTATACGAGCATTCCACGATATTCCGTAGGACGTCAAACGCAGCAGAATTCCGTAGGACACCCACTAAACTAATCAGTAACGAAACATAATCAATCAACGTGTGTTTTCGTTTCGATGGGCAATGGTCGAATCTGAGGTTTATCCCTTTTTCACTTTTAAACCTATCTTGATACATCTGCCCCTATCCTTGCGGTACAATCTTCGTAAATTCCTGTTTGATGGACCTGGCTATTCGATCTGTTCTGGAGGAAGGGGTCTCGATCAGAAATGCTGCAAAAATGTTTGATATTTCGAAGTCCACTTTGCATTATCGTTTGGACATGATTCGCAAAGCAAGAGTTGATTTAGGATTGCCACATTCAAAGAATAATCTGTTCGAATCTGCGGTAGAGTCTATCCAGAAGTCAGGTTGACCTGTTTCCAAAGCTGTCAATTTTCATGGAATCCCTCGTTCAACACTGCGTGATTGCAAAGCGGGAACCGGAAGTAAGGTCGGAGCTCCGCTGAAAATCAGTGAGGAAGAGAAGGCTAGACTCATCAAAGTAATAATAAATCTGGCAAAATTGGCAGTTCCTCTCAGCAAACGTGGTCTGGTCAAACTGATGCAGGAGACAGGAAGATAGAAAGGTAAACAGACAATCAATTTTAACTGTTTTTCAGAAAGTTTACTGAGTTTCTCAAGGTATTCAATGTTTAAGTGAATTGTTCAGAAGATTTCTGAAGAGATAAGGCAAGCTGTAACGATCCAGAGTCGATTGAAGTTTTGGTTAGGAAAAGATGATGTCCCAAGAAAACATCTCTTTTCACTGCGGCAATTTCTCTGGCCCCATATGTAATTTTAAACAAACCGGTCACGCGTTCTAAAAAAGCATGTCTTTCTTGATTTGTCCCTGTGAGAAGAGTTCGTTTTATTTGCAGAGTTCGTTTCTCGTCTATGCCCCGGTTTTCACGTTGAAGTTGTTTGAGTTTCGTGATATTTAAACTATTTAAGATGTAGTTCTCCGTTCCACTGTTTCTCGTCTGTTCTTCGTAGTTCGTTTCTCCAAAGATAGTTTACTGTATTGCTCATTTTTATTAGTGACTTCGCTATCGGTAATGGTCACTTTCGGTAATTATGTGTGTATGACGTCACTGTCCTACGGAATTCTGCTGCGTTTGGTGTCCTACGGAATATCGTGTTTTGCCTGTACCGTAAAACTATACCGTAACGTTAAAAGATAATCAAAATCTTCTGGAAAAAATGCAAAATGGAAAAACAAATGTTCTCAGCCGGGATCGAACCGGCGACCTTCTGCGTGTTAGGCAGACGTGATAGCCGCTACACCATGAGAACTTGCTTGACATTCGAGAGCAGAAAGTTCCATGGACTATCTTCCAAGAAGCCAAAGATGCATTCCTTATTTTTAACACTTGACTGGCGTAGCTACTGTATTTCTCAATATTTTAAAATCACCGATTCGTAAACGTCCAAATACAGCTAATTTATCACGCCGATAACAAACTAAACCCACAACAAAGCCACAGCCAGAAGACTCACAATCAGAATTATTCCGCTCACCCGTCTACATACATTTCGATCTAACACAGCAAACTATACATCAAAATATTAAAACAAGAAACCAACTCATTAATCAACTGGTAACATTCGTTTTTCGGGAACTAGATATTTTCGCTTTCTCTTCTTGCTGAGCTTGTTGCTCGGCTTTATCCATGGTGTCAAATGGATCCTCCTCATCAGAATCTTCGTCGTCATCTTTGGGATAAAGTGTCGGGTATTTCATCATGCATTCCGTCATTCGATGAAATTCGTCCAGGCAGTCGCTTCCCTTCATTTCCGACGTACTATGATGAAAACATGAGAATGCTTCCCGGAAAGGCAGTGCGCAAGGTCCGTATGAAAGATTTCCGAGACAAGGACATGCCCAGTTGATATCACCATTTGGCAGAATGACCCCTACAAAAAATGAACGAAAAGCGGTAAAAAAACTGTTTAGAATGTAAAACTGTATTTGGTAAACGAAACATGTTACTGTAATATTTTCAGGAAATTTGTAATTTTATTTCGGCATGAAAAAACAGCACATGACAATCGCTTGGGTGTTCAAGAATCTTATGAATATAATCTGTTAACTCAAGCAATGAAAACCGAGAATTTAAGCAACTCAAAATCCGAACAGAACTTTTGATCCTAAAACTGGCGAAGGAAACTATTTAGAAATCAACAATTTTAATTTATGAAATGGCAATTATTTTCTGTATTCGGCTCTCCCGTGAACTCTCCGAATTCCAAGACATCGTGAATATTTATAATCCCGATGCGAAAGTTAGAAACGATAACAGAGAAATCCAAACCTCGAGGTCCGTCGTCCTCATCGAGACTTTTAACGAGCGACTCGGGCAACTCCTGCACCGGTTTCTCCCAGTCGTCTTTGGTCAAAAATATGACTTTATCCTTTCCTAAAATCATTCAATTCCAGTCCAGCACAAAACAGATAAGGCAAAAATGAAATTGTTTCAATAACGCATACCGTAATCTGTGCAATATGATCCACTTGGACCAACAGTTCCTGGGATTGGTTTCCGTTCAACAACAACCGACTCGTGAAGTACAGGCTCCGTCGAGGTTGATGAGGCGGTCAACGCAGGCGCTGCCGTATCATCGGCAGTGGTCGAAGATGATGCTCCCATATTTCTATCCGGAAAGCAAAATTTGATCCTCTGAAATTCAACGAGTTGCATCAACATGACACTACTCGAATTCTAAATGTAACACGACAGCTCACCTCATCAATTCTTCTATTCGTTCCAGCTTACAAGATAAAATCCCGCAATATTTTCTGAAACAGAACTTAACCACTTTTACGAGAGCGGAACAAAGTTTGCCAAATTTTCGAAATATTCTGGAAACCCAAACAATTTTCAGTGGCGTGCGGAAGGTAGTTCACGTGAATGACCGTATGGGTGAGTGAACGAGCGCTTGGATTACAGTGGTGGGACCTGATTGTAAGTACGCCACTGTTGGACACAGGGGACTTTTTGAATTTTTAGTTTCCCAATTGCGATTTTTTGCATCTTCCATCTGCGGGCAGTTGTCGAATTGCTTCATCCACTATACGGGATTCGTCGAGTTTCCTGTTTTCATCGTATCGATCAACTTGAAGTTGAGGTGAAAGCTTGCCAGATCAGCGGCGTAAGGCAAGTAAAAACACTGAATTTGCGTGTTTTTGGGTTCTCCGTCGATGTGTCCACGAAGAAATTCCCGAATCAAGAAATCTCATACTGCATGACGGCAGAATCGCCGATTGTATGATCAAACCTCAGCCAACTGGACCAGACATCGCAGATTTCCATGTTTTTGATAGCTGCAGTTCGAACTATCAAACGCCGTTGATCTTGAATGACGACCGTCGAAAATCACTCTCTGCCATCCCTCTTGCATCTTCGTTCCTCCAGATAGTGCATTTAAGGCTTTTGGCTCTCGACAATGGTGAGAAGCGAGAATTCGATCGAACTGGAGTTGATCGAAACTAAGTCGCTGTGAGATTTTGATTCCAACCGCTGCTTTTTTATCTTTTTCGATCACGGTTTTCTCCGTGGCAGTTTTCTATGCTCCATGTAAGGTTCGAGACTAGCATGAATTCACACGGGTGCGGAATGGGAAACTTCGCAGGAACGAAGATGCAATAATGGGACAGCGTGGACGAAATGGATTCCGAAATCTGGAATTCGAACTGATTTCGTTTTGAGTTTTTTTAGCCGATGACGTATGACGTTCTTGTTTTGCAGTGATGGCGGAAAATGGAAAAGTATTCGTCGGTGGACTCAACAAAATCACGACCGATGGTGCGTCAACACTATTTCTCCCCATTCATGAAATCGAATCGCTTCCGGTTGCTAAAGCCTGTATTCTCTTCTATTACAGAGAGCCTGAAAGTTTACTTCTCGCGATGGGGCATGATCCAGGAAGTGACGCTTCCCAAGACCCCGGAACAGGAGTCTCGAGGATTTGCGTTTATCACATTTGCTGATCCGAACGCTGCTTTGAATGCAATTGCTTTTTCCGGAGGATATCACATCATCGATGGAAAGCAGGTAATCTCGCATACTTTTGCTGGTACTGCTTAAACAATATTGTTTCCGTTTTCGCTAGTGTGAAGTGAAGCAGTGCGCTGATCGACGAAGTCAGTATGGTTCAAGTCCTTCCGTAAGTTCCCCACGTTTTTCCGCGGGTGCTGGTTATTGCACCATTTGTTCGAATTTGATCACTCAAAATTTTTGTAAGATAAAATTCGATCTTTTCGTTGCAGTCGTCCGGGGCTCCAGCAGGCGAGCTGGATCCGAAGAAGATCTTCGTCGGAGGATTGCCACCGGAAGCCACTAAAGAAGCTGTTGCGGAGGCGTTTTCTCAGTATGGTCCAGTGAGTATTTATATCCAGCATGTGGAGTAGAATTAATTCAGGTTGATGAACCGACTTTTTCCATCTAGGTTAGTAATGCCATTGTCATGATTGATAATTTAACAGGACGCCCGAAAGGTTGGTCGGATTGGTTTTTTTCTCAGTTCGGTTTGGTATTTGTTGGGAAATCCGAATCATGGTATCTTTTCTATTGCTTTCATAGGATTCGGATTTGTTTCGTTTGAAAATGCAGAAACGACCGATTTGGTAGTGAGTCAGCAGTTTGTGGATGTTCTGGGGAAAAAGGTGAGTGTCTCTCACTGTCAGTCAAGTTATAGAACGTTTTTTCATGTAGAGCTTGTTGTGTTTTAGGTCGAAGTGAAGAAGGCGATTATGATGCGACCATTCAGTTCCAATGGCGGAAGTCCCCGTGGTCGAGGTGGATTCCGCCACAGCACTCCCTATCGCGGATACGGAGGGGACTCATATGGTGGCTATCAGCCCCGGGGTGCTCCTCGACCCAGCTACCGTCTTCCAGCTGGTGAATTTGTGCATTGGGTGTTTGGAGTGAACTGTTTTCTGATAGGTTTTGTGCTAAAATTGTAGCTCCTCAATATCCCGCGCAGACTGCATGGACTGGTTATGAGCAGTATGGTGGCCAGTATGGATATTCCGCAGACCAATATGGAGCACAACAACCGAGTGGTCAGGGTCAGTTTTGAGATCCAGATCTGTGTTTTCGACGTATTATGTATTTGTGCTTATAGATCCGGCATCGTATGCTTATGCACAGTATGGATATGCACAACCTGGTGAGTTGCTCGAATTGCTGATAGGGACCTCAGTACAGAAACTCATGCCAAAAGAAAATAATTGATGAAGGTTTTTTTTGAAACACGAGATGAAATTTTCTGTTAACTCGATTCTTTGACCGCTGAATTCAGATTCTGGCGGAATGTTTTTATTTGTCTAAATAAGCGATGTCGGGTTTAATGGCATCAAGCGATTATGTGACTTCTGTCATTGGATTCTTTCGTTTCTGAATTTCCAAATTCGGAGAAATATTTTTGAACTCATCTTTCTCAAACAGTTTGTTGAATCTTCAATTAGCATGTTTTGAATGTAGTTTCAGGATACCCTCAGCAGTACGCACCGGAAGCTTATGGAGTGCAAGATCCTTCTGGTGGCGGACAGTATGTTGACCCTTCAGCCGGTGCGAAACCTGCGAACGGTGTTTCTCATTACGTAATTAAATAACAACATACTTCTTTTATCCAGAATCTCATGATTTGTTTTTGTTTCTAGGGTTCGTACGGAGATTTCATCTCATTCATCAGTCAATTTTCAAATAATTTTTAATTGTTAGAAGGCGCAGCTGGCGCTAAACAGCCCGGATATGCTGCTCAAGCCTACAGCAGCGGACAGTATGGACAATCATCGGGCGATGCTAGTGCCCACGAAGCTGCTTTGACTGATCCAGGTAAGTTGGATTTTTGGTAGGAAGAACTCGAAGCACGTCTGTTTTAGCTATGAGAAATTTCTGGCTGACAGGGATGTTTTGGCAGTTTTTCACCCGAAAAGTTACCAGCATGGAAGTTTTTTGGCCGCAGATTTTCGTGACATGAAAGATTTCACTGCCGGTCTGGAAAAAACGGATTTTGTCGAAAGATGACCGCCTAAATTAAAATCACTCTTTTGATGTGAAAATCGAGAGAAAAAGTTAAACGGCAATATAAGTTGAACTTAATTGGAACGGAAAACTGAAAACCGTGAATGGATGGGAATCTTTTCTAGCAGCAATATTTCTTTGTCCGTTTCCAGTCAATCTCGACATTGCTTAATGTTGTATTGTATGATATATTTTCAGCTGGACGAGTCGGTGTGGCTCAAGCGTATCATCCTTACCGACGCTAACCTGTTGCACTTTTCAATCATCTCACCCGGAATATTTATTTTTGCACGTCCCATCACTGCGTTCCGAAGCTGATTGTGATTTGGGAAGAGTTGAAAGCGCTGTTGTTGGAGGTGGTTGTTTTCGCTTCGGAAGCATCTTCCGAATTTTTTGTTGGTTCTTCTCATCACTGGCCGACACATCATCATCCTGCTTTTTTCGTTAATCTCTCTTTTCTTTATCATATAGTAATTAGTGGGCTTCTGCAATTGTTGTTATGCTTGAGCTAAACATTTAGTGTAATTTTCATGCCATTATGTAGTTTGCTGCAGTACAGCTATGTCGTTTGGTTAAATGCGAGTCGCAAATTTGCGGCATCATTAAAGACATGCAAATCAACTTGAATTAACGCTGAGGAAAAATTATTGTCGTGTCTTAGGTCACGGCGTCTTGGCCGAGCAGAAAACAAGAATAGGCAGACATTCTGGAAATTAGGCGGCTCGCTTGATAATCCCAGTAGGATTGTTAGTGACGTCATAGTGTGTTGTGGTTTTCGACTGATCCGGTTGGATTTTGGATTTGAAACGAAATTCTGAATCCTATCGATATTCGGTCTTTCTGCTTATTTTATTGATTGCATCCATTTTCCCCGTGGAGCTCGTTTCGGAATCTGCAGTCATGTACCACTCAAGCACGCAGCGCAGATTCTGGACCTTCGCGAACAAGGAGGAACTTATTTCGCATCGAAAAGCCGCTCATCGACGATTTATTCAAGAGCGTTCGGAACAGAGGGATTGTTCAGCTGTCGTCAACTTCATAAGTTCTATCAACACCAAAAAAACAGATCTGCAGAAAATTCTCACGCCGGATAACCCAGATGTATCTGCTTTGTTTCTCAGCCTGGAAGAAGAAGACGAACTGCGACGCTTTTACCAGATAATGCTCCGCGATTTCTGCAACAAATTTAGCCAAGGACCGAAGAAAGACTCGGTTCTTTTTCCTTCTACAATTGCCACAGGATTTGCCTTGTTTCAAAGAGCCTATATCAACGAGTCGGTCATGAGATTGCATCCCAAGCATATGATGATAACATGTCTGTGGATGGCTGTGAAAATCGACGAAGGTTCGTGTTGATTTTACCTGAGTTTGTATTTTGATTCGGACTCAAAGTTCTTAATATTTCTGCCGAGAATTCTCGCTGTTTTGTCGTTTATGGTTTTTCTATGTTATTCATCTTATGGTTTTTTTGAGTTTATTCCCTCTTTATACAATAATTTGAGCTCAGTTTCGATTCCATTTCATTCGTTCTTTGAAGTTTTATGATTACTTTGATCTCTCAGTTTTGTAATTAAAATTCCACAGTACATTTTCTGTTTATTTTGATTTATTTACAACCCATTGTAGCTTGTGATATGATTTGTCAAACATTCATAAAACGAACAAAAGTTACGGACATCTTAAACAAAAATTAAAATGTTGTAAACACGAAAGAAAAATAACAGACTTTTAATCAGATCCTAAATTGTTTCTTGTTTTTTAGTGCACATCTCGATGGAGCAGTTCGTTTCTCATCTTCGTGGCGACCGCCAAAAAGCCATCGATATCATTCTAAACAACGAGCCCTACGTCATGAAAAAGCTTCACTACCATCTCCTAATCCATCTTCCATATCGCGCAGTAGAAGGATTCCTCATAGATCTGAAAACTCGTTACGGTGAAATGTTGAAGAACGCTGATCGATTACGAACCGGCGCCGCGACTTTTTTGGAAAACGCCATGATGTCGGACGCTCTTCTTTTATACGCACCTTCTCAAATCGCGTTGGCCGCCATTATGCAAGGCGCTGAAGAAGTTGGGGAGGATATTAGCGGTTACATTGAAAACGTCCTGGTTCAGTCGCCAATTGACAAACCGTTCACGGAAACGGCGGATAGTATGGATCGAGCGGAAGAACTGGAGGATGAACAGAAAGCGGCCCATGGATCGAAAACGAGCATTTATTTGATTGCGGTTTGCGATGAAATCCGGCATTTTGTTCAGGAAGCAGCGAAATATGTGATCAATAAGGAGCGGTGTAAGAAACTGGAGGCGAAAATTGAGACTTGCCGGGATCCGGCTTTCAACCCGGAAACGGAATTGTACCAGCGGAGGATTCAGGAATTGAACAAGATGGAGCTCCAAGACGATTCGAGATTTGAATAACTGGATGGCAAGATCCTTTTTTCATTCATTCCGGATGGTGAATATTGAGAAAAACGATAGACTGAGTAGTGAGGTCTTCGTTCACTAGCATTCTTCAGTTTTCGTTTCGGGCAATGTAGAAAAATCTCTAAATGAATTTGATGTCGTTACCAGATATTCGGTGTTCTCAGAACGACGCTCACATGAAAAAATTTGGATTTTTTCAGAGTAATGTGGAGCTGGGTCTTGAAGAAAATGTTCTTCTGATTACGTTTGATTGTTTGTACGGGTTGATTGTTTTCGAATCAAGAAACACGTGATGTGGTTTCTCGGATCCAAATGCTTTGCAAGGGCTTTTTGGGATCGTTTTTCGTGCCTTTGTTTTTTGCTAGCCGTCCGTACGTACATTATGGGTTCCCACGTGTCCCGAAAACCTCATACCATGACTTATCCATCAGATGCGAGATCGCCCTCGGTCATCGTTGAACAGCCAGGGGCCAATCAGGAGTCGGGCGGTTCTTAAATGGCAGCTCCACCCCCCTTTGACCTCTGGATGGTTTTTCCAGACAGGTATAAAATCGTTTGGCTGGCGCCGCTGGAAATTTACTCGTTTCAGTGTGCTTATTCTTGATTTTCCAAGCTGAACCCTACTTGATACGCGAGAATTTTCCTCAACCAGAAAGTGACCTTTGATTTCGGATCCCAGTCCGAAAATGCGCCTCTTCTCCGTTGTGGCAGTCACGCTGCTGTTAACCATTTCCAGCATACGATGCCAGACTGGAATGGAAGATTCTATGCAGGATCCCAACCAGGACGACGACGCCACTGAGGACGAATTATCATCGGACGTCATGCAGGCTCTGGATGAATCAGTCGAAGGCGTTGATGGTGGAAATGAAGAGCTGACAACAGGTGGGAAGAATTGCAGATTCCAATGCAGTCGAGGAAGGAGCAGAGCCAGCAGCTTGATCGGGGAGCCTGGATCGTCGAGGGTCGTTATCATTCTTGGAGGAAGTGGTGGAAGTGGGTTACGTTCAGCTGCTCCTTGGAGGTCTAACCCATTACTGAGCCGTTACGGTTATGGAGGTTACGGTTATGGAGGATATGGGAGACGAGGTGGATTATTTCGACGAGGACCTTTCGGTGGAGGATCTCTTCGACGAGGACTCTGGGGACGTCGACGCTGGGCAGATGAAGTTGACGACGAAGATTTGCCAATGATGGACGGCGGAGTTGATGATGAGTTGGATGAGGATGAGGACTTCGGATCGCGCCGTCACTGGAAAGGACGAACTCGGAGCTCGCTAAAACGCCAGATTTTCACTTGCGTCCGAACTTGCAACTGATTTTTATCGTATTTATTCGGTGTGGGTTTTTGCGTGCCCTTGATCTTCCGAGCGGTTTCTGGATACCTTGTGAATGTGATTTAAATTGATCGTGTTTCAGGGAGTCTAAATAGTGCATGTAAACGAATAAAACCACCTCAGCTGATGACCCTTACCAATTCTGTTTTCAAAACTCAGTGCAATCTTTGAGAGTTCATGACCGCGAGAAGCGCGTACAGTACGTAGACACAAAAGCTGTGGCAATGCTGAGACTTCCGGTCAGTCAGTCGATGACATGATCCATGTCCAAGTGGACTTCTTGATAGGCCAAGGCAGTGAGCTAGTTGGGCTACAAAACACGACACGCTCAATCAATCAGTAGCCAGTACGTCAATCAATAACCCTGCCAAATAAGACAAAACAAAGTAGACGATTGTTTCCAGTCCCATATTCCTTTTCGTTTATTGCAAGGTCCTCGAGAAGTCCTGATAAGCTCGAGATTTCGTCCGGAAGAACGAACTGTGATCTGACGGATCACCTTGCTACTATGGATCAAAGGACGCTGTACGAGGCAACAGGCGCTCTGTTCGACTCGGATACCCGAAAGAAAATCTTGCTCATTCCAGGTGAGATATTTCAGATCAGCAGCCTGTCACCGTATGCTCGTCTGGATTTTACTACGGAATATTCAGTTCTAATTCATTTTGCATCATTTCAGACTCTGCTGCTTCAACTGGGACTGGGAGCGCTAGCGGCAAAGGCGCTCATCTTACGATTACAAAATTCCCGCATCCAGGAACAGGTTTGTTTTTTGAACCGAGTTTGCAACCTAGATCTTTCCGATATTTTGCGATTCAATATATTATGTATTTTTCTAATTTTAGGGCTACCGGTTTTGTGTGCGCTCGATAAGCAGGCTGGTGAAATATACCATCTTATCGAAGTGGAGGAAAAGTGTAGTTCATGGTTTCTGGGAAATTTTGTACTGGAAGGTTCGTTGCAGTTCCGTCAATAGCTGCAATTCCCTAGTGTTTTCCCACAAATAGATGGATCGTTTTACACTTTGGTGCCAGTTGATCCTCTTTTTCTCGTGATTCCCGTGCTGCTGAAGACTAAAGAGGTTTGGCTTTTCTAAAAACTTATTCGGTGTGTTTCTTATTCATTTGAATTTGTAGAAAAGATCGTTCCAGTTGCTGGATCAGATTCTTGATCGCTGCGCCGCGGACCTACCAGATTGTCAAACTGCCACTAGGGTTATTTCCGAATCTTCCGATATTTATTTGAAAGACTTGGATCTTATTTGCCGGTCGAAAGGTAATCTGACATCATTGAAAGCTTTTGAATGATCCGCGATTTGTGACTTGATATTTATATTTTGAATTCAGATGTACAAGGAGCAAAGTTCTGGAAACTGTGCAACCGGATGTTGGTCAGTTGGTTTAAAGCCAAGGTGTGTTCAGTGCTTATCGATCTTCTTTTGTTTTATGTGAAAACTAATTCTAACGGAATACTTAATATTGCAACTTTTTTGCACGGAAATATATATTATTAGGAGTGTTACGCAGAAATATCCTTATTCTTCGGACTCATGGCACACTTTTTTGTCAGGTTGCCGTTCTGAGCACCCAGCTGCAAGTGGAAAACGTGAACGTGACCTCGAAAGTTTGTGTTTCTGGATTCGCTCGGAGTAAAAAAGAAACCGCGCCGTCGAAAGGTGAGCTACACTCGATTACGGATTACTATACTCAAAAACTTTCGTGACGTCACGCCGCTGGCGTTACAAGACACCACACACGTTTTACGTGGTGCAGAGCAGGAGTGACCGTTTTAATGGAGGTTTTCGTGCTTTTGAGCTAGTTTCATTCACATATCGTCTTTATCCCTTCCTACCCCTAGTTTTCTGGAAGTTCTTTGCCAGACCTACCAATTGGAGTTGGTGGCGACCAGTTTTGCTCTCGATTCCACACACAAACTACATGGAAACGTTGGGAACTTTTGGTTTTTCCCTGACTTCTTACATTTATTCCTGACCATCAATCTCGGATATCTATATCTTGAAATATAGTTTCAGGTGGGTTACTTCGGTTCCTGATATTCTGCAGGGCCAGGTTTGGCTAATTTTCAATCTACGGGATGAAGAAGGACCATCATCATTGTTGTTGTTTTTTCCCCTGCCATCTTCTTTGTTGCTCCTTTGTTGCACGATTGAAGCGATTTTCCTTAGGAAATCACATTACTTACAGTGTTCCTCTCGAGACGACCAAGAAAGAATCGATCTGAGTGCTGAAATAATGAAGGCAGACTTTTCGCAGTTCAACTGCTGGTTGAAATTTTTGTCCCCCCCCCCCCCCCCGGGGGGGGGGGGGGGGGGGGGGGGGGGGGGGAAGGGAGAGTTCTGGTTCTGGGATGTGAAATTCGATATTTATCTGTGATTACTCCTCCACGTGATTTTCAAACTTTCTACTAATTTTTCCTATTCGACTAATTTTTTTGAATTATTTTTTATTATTTTTTTTTAAAAAAGTATTTTTCACAGAATGAAGATTTCCGCTAAAAGTAGGTTTTGTATAGGGAAGTGTCTGGCGGTTCGAAAGACATTTTACTGTGATTTCCGGCGGTTTTAGGGGGAGAAGAGTCCCGTGTGAAGGGATGACGGAGGTGGAACTGGGACGTTTCAGGGTTCAGAGATTTACACAAGACTTGTTCGCACTACAAGCTGATCTGACATCCGTAGTAGGTTTTACTCCCTGGGAAGATGTATTCATAATCAAAAAAATTTCAGCTGATTTGCAAAAACATATCATGCATGGTTTTGTTTTTGTTGTATGCTCCACAAAATCTGAATATCGCATGTCGCGAGAGTTGAAAAAGAGGGAATTCTCGAAACTGACTTACAGTTCGCCAGATAGACAGGATGTAGTGAGCCAAGATGAGAATCGAATTTGTACTATTCCTGACCTCCGTACTCAGTCTTTTTTATGTGAAGGGGGGGGGACAATATGTTGATCGGGTAGTTTTATCAAAATCCCACGTTTTTGCCGGGTTTCTCAAAAAGTAGGGGCACGGCTTTTCTGATGGATTTTCAGAAATTCTGTCACAACTCAGTTGTAGAGCTTTGAATTCTCTACAAAATATGTCACCTCACATTAGTGAGGTCAACTCGGAATCAGCCGGAAATAAAATCAGAAGACAATTTCTGTCTGAACTCTCTCTAAACCCTCACTCCTAGTTTGACACGTGGCACATGTCACGTGGTACAGCTTGGAGGCTTGATAGCGCAGTGCAACTGCAACAAGCTCCTCACGAGAGGCTTTGCTATACTCTATACATCATTGGTCAATACTGAAATATGCTTCCCTTTGTAGATGCGTTTGACCGGTTCGCTTTCGGAATGCTCTGCGATTTCTTGCCGTTTGCAATCAGAGATAAATTTGCAAGAACGTTGAAGTATCAGCTTCTTAAATTGAAAACGTCAGCATTTTTCTGAAATTTTTCATCTGCCAGCTTGGAAGAACCGCTCAAACCCCTTCCGGCGATTCCGGAAGAGAATTCGAAGGTTATTAGTAAACTGCTCGCTTCTACCATTTAATTTGACTGTTTGTTTCAATATGTAAGGATGATGGTTTTATTTGCAGAAAAGGAAGAATGACGGAACGGACGAAACTCTGGAAGATTATTCCAAGTCCTTCAAGCTTGCTCCAAAAGCCGCAGAGGTAATAAAATTTGCGATCAGTTCACAAAACCCTTCGAAAGTCAGCTACAGAAGAATAAATTATTGCTTTGCAGAAAAAACTGACGGCAGCTCAAAAGAGGCTACAGAAAGTGGATAAAACAGGAATGAAGAGCATTTCAAGTTATTTCACTCGTGCGGCAGCAGAAAAATAGAAACGAGACGGGCGGCGCTGTTTATCACAGATTTCTCCTCGAAAATCAGATCCGATTTGATTTTTATTCATCCGCGCCAAAACTGATTTGACCTGCTCCACCTTTTTTCATCCACCTCCGATACGCCTTATATTTTCCGCTGTTGACCAACTCAGCTTTTGCTTTTTCTTCCTTTTCTTTTTTCCAAACCTGAATCGCATTTTTGGTATTCAATAATCGATCTTTATTAAAATATGAAAGAAGAGGTCACTTACTTTTGCTTTCTCTGATATCCAGAGTTCTTTTTCATAAAGTTCGTCCCGATCTTTGTCTTCCAATGCATCCCACTGCACTGAGGAGAATTTCAGATTCTTTTTTATTAAATGCGTTTTATCGTCGTCTTCGTAATCCATATCATGGATAACATAACGCCAAATCCACCTCGCGTAGAAATACCCCCAGTTGTAAATCGTCATTGGTAGAAACGCAATCTGGACTGCAAGAATCTGCTTGTAATTCGGCTTGCCATATCCGCCTCTGAAAACAAACAAAAAAACACGATCAGTAATTACCGCGAAGATTCAAAATAACTTCGTGAAAAACAGGACCAGCGAAGATAGAACGAATTTCGAAAATTTGAAGAGCATGTACTGTACGTCGCAAACTTAACGAAGTCCCGATAACGTTTTTCGAAGCAAACGTGAAATCATTTCTAAAAGTTCACCGAGTTCTTCTCCCAGTTCCCAAATCATACCGAATCCAAATCCGAAAATCAGCATAATTACAAACAGCTTCTGTCAGTTTTCCGGAAAACCGCATAAGAAACGAACGTTATTTCCTTAGTTTTCCGACTGTTTTACAAAATCTGGTTTCACCATCAGCCTCAGATGCTGGCAAGATCAATACATCTCGGCACACTGAAGATTAACTTTTTCAAATTTCCTGGCTAATGCGGGAAGCAATTTCACAAAATAAAAAACAACAAATTTCCATAGAATTATCCAGGCAACATTCCAAAAAGAATCTCGCTACGACCACATTTCAAACATCCAGGGAAGTCTCCCTAGTACGCAAGCTTTTGAAAGACTAAGTTTCGTGCTGAATCAAAACATACTTGATATCCATTTTGGATTCCAGAATTTGACGGACAACTGCATCTTCTTCCTCCTTAATTTCCTCCTTAGTCTTTCTAGTCTTCTTTTTATCGTTCGTCCAAACTCCCGCATCGACGGCATGCTGAAGCGCTCTTGACCGATATTTCGGTTCTCGCATCAAATATTTGATGGCATCTTCATAACGCGACCAAAGAACCAAATACTGGATCAAAGAAATAATCGCAACGGAAACGGCGATGATCAGCCTGGGATCAATATCCGGATGGACTTTTCGACGGTAATATCTCCAGTAAATCTGATAATGTTCCTCGGGATTGTCCAACATGTAATTATAATCCGTTCGTTGATCTTCATCTCTCAGGGTCTAAACCGGAAGACGAACATATTTCACAAACAATTCTTCTACACGCTCTCATCCGCGTTCTTACCTCGTAAGCAGTTGCGATCTTCCTGAACGTAATTTCTGCTGCTTTTTTCTCATCCTAGAACCACAAATAAACTTTGTAAATGAAGCTCCAGAGCAAGAATCCGCCACCAAAAATTACCGCTTTTTTGAAGCGATCAGGATGGTTTTTCTTGGCGAGAACGCGATAGGCCTTTCCGATTTCATCCTTGGTGCTCTCTCGATTAACTCCCAAAACTACGAATCAATTACCTGCACCGTTTCTAAAGCGAAACAATAACGGAGCAGCTTACGTTCGTAACAGTTGTCTTTTCCGCAATAAAGGTTCTCCACGAAAGCATCCACTTTGTGAGCGAGTACCAGTAACACGCACACACCTGGTAACACGTGCATCCTCATTGTAAAAATCGTGGTGAAATTTACCAAATGAGGTACAATACGGAGGAGAACCGCATCAAAATCAAGGAGAATTAGATGGAGCAAAATAATGTTTACTTTTTATACCGTGATGCAGTTTGCTGACGTTCGACAAATGCAGAACATCGATGGGGCTTACGCATCAAAGGGCTGTTAACCCAGCAGCAATGCTTTTGTCTTCAGTGTGGTGGACATTTCTTTCTTCCGATTCTTTTGTTTCTAGTTTCTCAGTTCGATGACTGTGCCAACTGCCATGTTTGTTTTTTGTTAATTTTGATTTTAAAAGTTTATTTCGGTGTGGTAAATTAAACAGGCCAAAAGCTAAACTGTAGAACAGAGAATAGAAAAATCCAAAAACCCGGCTGTCAACTAAAAATGGATGAATTTGAAGAAGGGAATTTATCCGAAAGCAGAGCAGTTGCAGTGTAGCGGAGACGGAAGATCGCCATGCTTGTCCGAGAAACTTTTGAGGAATTCGTTCAACAAAACCGCGAACGAGGTCAGGATCGTAAACGTCTGCAAAATTAGCAAATTGTTAAACCACAATGTCGGTATTCGGTTGCATTTGTTTGAAGAAAACGAAGAAAACGTACGGTAACGATGAAATTACGGTCGATGATAAAGAACCCTTGGGCAACAAACTGCAATGGAAATGAGGTTGCCTGCTCCCGAAAACCCGTTATTACGACCGACAAATCCTGAAAAAGAATGTATGAATTGTACCAAAATACTTTATCAAAGAAACTATTGTTGTGCTTCACATTATCATAATACGGGCGACGGTTCAGAAGCATATCATGTTACATAGACTGTTCAAAAACAAGTCATTGATACATTTTTTGGAGCACAACACAAAATAATTCGCTTCTTGTATTTCGGCCGGATATTCAGTCGTTTGGATGCGAATATGTATAGCACATTTAATGTTATAAAAGTCATTGGAAATTTCTGGACGTCATTTACCGAATGATCTTGATTTGAACTGTCGATTTTTGCTCCAGATGTATAAAGAATTTCTCGAGTTTTTCCAGCCTAAAAAACAACATCTTTAAAACTGAGTCATGCTTAATTCAAAAAATCATTTAAATTTGCGTCACCTCGTTCGAAGCCATTTCCATCGGGATAAATAGAACGGTCGAAAAGGTCAAAAACCCGAACGCTCCAAATATTCTCACCACAAATTCGAATGGTGTTTTGTATTGTCCACCGACAATTACACCAATTATTCCACCAACAGCAATCACGTCGAAAACGTAAGAATACAATGAAACAAATCCGAAATTGTCATTCACAAATTTGAATAACTCAAAAAGCGCAACTCGTTTCGCCATCAAGAATTTGATTTCCATTTTCAATCTCCCCCGTTCCGCGATCGCAAATTTATTTTCCGGATGATTCTCCAGCATTTTTCCAATCCGTTCTTCGCAATCCTTCAGCTGCACATCAATGGATTTTGCATATTTTTTCGCGAACAAGGCAACAAGCAATAACATGCTCATGACGGCTTGTGATAGAATAAATGGAATAATTCCAACGAGAGTTTGGCTCAGCAGGAAAATCCAAAACGGGACGGCCAACGTCGGTAATGACGGAAACCAGTTATAAGTTGACGACAGATTAACCAGGGACCAACTATTAATAACCATCATTCCTGTGTAATATAATAAATACAAAATCCAACAATGGGCAATAATCGCAATATTATAAAATAAATATTTCCTTCCGTTTGATTTCGAGCCAGCTTCTGTAGCGTAAAATCGCTCGTAAATAGAATCGAGTTTCGAATGCAAATCAAATAGCGAGTTTTTGTTTCGTGCCAAAAGAAATATAATCATAGCGCCTTTTAAAGACGTTGCGGAAGCCGGTAGAATTCCAAGCGCGCGGACCATTGCATTCACCTGCGCTGCAGCTGGAGGAGGGAAAAATATCGTTAAAACCGATCTCGATAAATTGAAAATGGCGTTCAGGCCTGCCCCGACTATAAGTGCGATCAGCATTAATTTCTGGAAGAACTTCGCAAACGGATGAATTCTGCTGTTTCCCCAAAGTCCGTAAATTCCGAGAAGAATTTTTTGCGGACAAAATACATGGCGAATCAGCCGGCAACATTTGACGTCCGGTTTAATGGAATCAGGATCAGAAACTTTTTTAATCAACGGCCGCATTTTGCGCGTTTACAATAAAGCAGATCGGATTTTGGAAGAAACAAGATTAGCGCGGATGGAACCGGATTAGAGGTCATCATCCAGATGACGGACCACTTAAATAAGCCCACTGCTTCTTCTTCAAGAGGATCGATTTTCTGGGGCTTGCGAGATAAAAAGTTACAGCACATTAGTGTTGCTTTTGACAAATATTCGCGTAATGCAGTGATGAATGGCAGCAGCCGGAAATCGGGGATCAGCGCATTCTCAATTCACCCCATAATGCTATGGATGAAATGGATGACGGGATCTTGAGACTTCGAGTGGTCGACCAGTCAGCAATATATTTATTTTTCTTTTGTGACGATACGATAATGGATCAAGTCGAACCGGACTTCGTTGACGCGGAAAAAGCTCTGAATATTCCAGAATATTTATTTGGATCAGTATTACGTGATCTGTTGCTGATCAGAGAATAAAGATATATCATTATATTGTAACTGAAATACGTCAATCAATCGGTCTTTCATTGAACTTAGGTTTCTTCTATGCATATCTGTAATTCATGTTTTCAACGTATCTTTTTTCTGCACTAAATTTATCTAGGACAAATCTCATAGCTCGATGCGATACTTTTCTGCACAGAGGATAATTTTTTTGACAGTCTGCAAAACTATCAATGTTCCAGGAAACTGGCGATTCGATCCAAATAGTCCAGATAAAAGGTCGAATTCAATTAATTGAATCAGTCGATTATTAATCAGAGAAATCGGAAGACTGTAATGCTGAATCATCTGTGTGTTCAACGAACATATTTTAAGAAAAATATATTCATCTTCCAAACCTAATGAGCCTTTTCTGACAAAGACTGTAAACAATCAGGCTCTTTAGCCTTATCAACGTCCTCAAATATTGTCTCAGAATCGCTCTTCAAACGTTGATCGCAACCGGAAGTCGAGGCGTCATTTGGACGACTGCCGGATTCATCGGTCAATTTGCCCTGATACATGTCAACCGCGCTGGCAGCTTCAAAATTAGCCGGGATACTTGGTGTCTGGGGGACATCGTAATGAGAGCTCCTGAATGTTTTTCTGGGCGGATGTGTTCTTCGGCGCAAATCTGGGGTTCTTCTCCTCACATATTGAGACTGGAAATGGCTGAGTGTTTGATGAGCAGTTTCACTTCCGGTTCCGGTTGGCTCCGTAAATGCTGGTCTCTGCCGGATGGAATCAGCGAAACTGGGTTCATTTCCGGTTCCGGTTCGCTCTGCAAACGAAGACCTCTGCCGGATGGAATGCTCAACTTCGAATTCCCGGGAGGAATCATGGGCGGAGAGTTCTTTCAGTTTCGTCATGGAGATTTCCGATTCGATTTCAGGGATGACCAGTGGAGGGATTTCGGATGAATCGTCCGGCTCGACGGAAATCGATTTTGATGCGGCTGGAAGTTTGGATGTGAATGAAGTGACGAGACCAGATATTTTGTCGCGGACGAATCTGAAGAGCTCTCGAATGTTAGTTCGACGATCATTCGGGCCGAGATTGATGAAAGTGATGTCGAAAAGACGCGAGCTGAATTGGTTTCCTTCGGGCTCGGAGCGCCAGAGTGACCAGAGCCATTGATCCACTTGAGAAGTGAGACCTCTGCTCTTGATGAGATCGATGTAGTTGGGGAATATCAAACTGAGCTCTGCATGTGCTTCCTTCTGATTGACTGAAAATTAATAATAAAGTTAAAGACAAAGATAAAAATAAAGATAAAACTAAAGATTAATAAAGATAAATCTGCTTTGAATACGTATTGTAACAGCCTGATTTTTGTAACATTTTGCATTACTGAAAATTTTACATATTCCAAACAGTGTTAAAAACAAACGTCCGGATAGAAAAAGGCATAAAATTTCCGATACTAAAAAACAATCACGCAAAAAGCGATACGCTACAATCAGACAACCCAAGTTTATTTATCCAACACATACGACGGTCCCTCTTTAACTAAATTCTTTTCAAAACGATTTCGAATGTAATTTTATGACTGCCAAAAACGTCTTCACCGTCTTTTCCCGGTCCATATATTTGATTTAATGTGACGCTTTACAGATTATACACTTCAAACTCCTCAGTTTTACATTCTGTCTCTGGCCACAAATATTTGATAAGCACTAATTGTATGGTTTAAACTACGAAAACATGCTTTATTTTTTCTAATTCTTCTTCCCCAAAATACAATTTCGACAACCGTTAGTTTTTCCCGGCATTCAGTTTTCCGAAGATAATGAATTACCGATATTCGAAAACATGGTTCAAAAGTGAAAACTCTGAATCTGAATATTCGCTGTAATATTTCCAATATTTCCGATATCCCGCAAACAAAAAGCTCACTAAGCTACTGAATAATAAATCATCCATGAAAACTGACGGGTGCTCTTACTAGTACTCATATAAACTCAAACGAACCGGAACAATGTAATCCATTTTCCACCAGTCCGTCACCACCAAAAAGCGATCTCAATGAGTCGGGATTACTTTCTCGCGCCTCAATAGGATCATCAGGCCCAGCAAGTGCAATCATCTTATTCACGGCCTCAATTCCCGCTACAATCACTGCTTCCGCCGGTCCCTCCACCAGCGATTCCAACGTCGCAGAATGCTCACGAAGATCCAATGGCAAATCTTTCCCCTGAGCTCGAATAATCGCAAACCTCACAGCGTCCATTCGGGCAAAGGTCACTTTTTCCATCGCAACAATCCGTAATCCAGAATCGGTGACATGTTTCAAAATCGCATCCCGTTTATCCACACAGAATTTCTTGATGAGAAGAAGGGTGAATTCGAATGACCCCATCGAGTCAATTTCCGCCTGGACTGCATTCTGAAAACGCTCAACTGATTGAAGACTCAAACCGACGGCTCGAGCTTCTTCCAAAATTTCGGTGTTATTCATTCAGAAAAGTGGAGCGGTAAATTATGAGAGAGAATGTACTACAAAACGAAGCCGCCGCCGTTTCAACAAGGCTCATAAGTCGCCTGGGAACGTTACTTGACATCGAAGCGAATGATCACCGGTATTCGATTTCGGTGGATTAAGTTAGAAATCGGAATTAAGTTCTATCCAGGAGGCCAGTTCATTTGTCGCTTTCCAAGAACATGGAGGTGAAGGTGAGGAACGCTCTGACATCCATCTCGTCCTTCGTTGATCACTGGAAAAAAAACATCTGACATTGCTGAATCTCAAATTTATTTAATGTGTGATAAGTTTCCTCATTCTGCATCGAAAACAAAGAACGACATTCTAGATTTTGTTCAAAGCTGAGAAAGTTTCGAACTGTGAGATATCAAATGCCGGATCAAGAACAACTTTACCAAAACAAAAGCCGATACAGCAATTCCAACAGGCTTGGAAAACTTCGACAGATTTCCAAACTGACCAGCAGAATAAAAACCTTTCCTTCTTTAAATAATTTTCCAAGTTTCTCGACAACGGGATACTTTGGGCAATAGTCAGCTGCAAGTTTGGGTAATTTACAAATTTCCGCATGAAAAATTCCATATCAATTCAACTGAAACTCAAGAGACAAAACTGGACCGAAGCAAGGAGACTCTTTGTTCAAATTGGTATCCAGAATTTATCTCATTGCAGACACCTCGACCCTCAGTAACTTCCGGCTGAAAAACAGCCTTTTAATTATTTTGTTGGTAATTTATTAATGCCTTTCTGGATCTTGCTGATTAGTTGATACTACAGCTTCTTGAAATGACAGTAAGTAAACACCATTTTCCAATGATTAGTTTCTCCCAGAACTTCCTAACCAACGTGTCGATTTTTTCACGAACAGCAATAACTTACCAACTCGATATCCATTGCTCAAATGCTGCTGCTCCGCGACCTTTTTGACCACAACCAACAAATGTCCCAGAAGTGCCGCATCGTCCTCGGTGACCGTACTAACACCCTGGATCTGCTTCTTTGGAACAACCTGTCACAACAACATCACAATTTAAACAGAGCAACAATGCTAGTCGTACAAAAACTACTCACGAGAAAATGCACGGGGGCTTGCGGATTCACGTCCACAAGAGCCACACATTTATCGTCTTCATGCAGGAATTTCCCGGGAATTTCCTTGTTGATGATTCTGAAATGAACACTTGAGTCAGAGTCTCGTTGCAATTACAAGGAGCCAGTTGCATACTTCGTGAAAATACTGGGTGACTCCGTTGGTTTCATATGTTGCGCTTTCTCGACTTCTCCGCTGGCATCCGCCATTTTCTACAACCAAATCAAACGAATAACTTACCAGTTTAATCGAGACTATACTGAAGACTAACAGAGGATACACGGGCTTTGCTGACCAGAAACGGTTTCGGACACAATTCTGGCTTGAAAAGCGCCGATGAAGCGACACGAAAAAATACCAGAGATGCCCCAATAAATTTCGAGCTGAACATGATGATCAGGTAAACTTATGCAAGCAGATTATTGGTACCTTGCTGTATGAGAGAGTTGCAGGATTCAGGACCAGGAACCTTCCTGGCGCGACGAAAATATTAATCTTGTTTCCTGTTTGTTCAAAGAAATGAATCTTTGTTGTGGATTTTCATTTGCAGCTCACTTACGTCACGTAATATGCATGCTTACAAGTGGATGCGCCCGAAAAAGCGTACGTGCATCCTGCACGCAGGAAGGATTAGCTAAGATGCAGCCTGAAGCACGTTGCCGTGCATGCCCAAGCATTGCGTCAGCTGTCAAGATCGCGTACGTACCATAAATCCACAACAACACTTTATAATTATAATTATAAACCAAAACGATTGTACTGCATTCTTAGAATTTACCTCCGAATAAACTACCGGTAGCAAATTTGAACGTTGCAAAGGACTTTTAGAATGTACAGCGGTGATGATGCTTCGGCGGAAGTCCCGTTCGTCAATATTCGAGCGAATCCCGACGATCCAGAGCATAGTTTAGGGAAGATTGTAGAACGGCTGCGACCAGATATTTACGCACACGAGAATTTCGCGTTGAAGGTACGTACTTGTACTGTAATTCTATTTGATGTATTTTTACAGGGTCTTGTCCCCAATGTATATGAACGATTTTGTTTCTGTGTAGGAACTGTCTGGCGGATTGGTTAATAAAATGTTTCGAACAACAACCGGAAAAGAGGATATTATTTTACGAGTGCATCCTGATGCTGCATCAAAAATGTTCAACCGGAAGAAAGAATTATCGTATCTTATTTTTCTTCATCAACACGGATTGAGCGCTAAAATTTATGGGTTATTTCAAAATGGAATATGTTATGGATTTCTGCCTGGACATGCATTAACTGCTGAAAATGTGTGTAAACCGGAAATGCTCAAGTGAGTTCTGAGGATCAAAATTTATATCATGTTCGGGTGATTGAAAAAATTTTTCACTTAGAAAAATTGCGTATAAAATGGCGGAACTACATTTCGTCTCGTTAAATTGTCCTGGTGACCGAGAACCGGAAGACCTGGTCAAGATTATTCATGAATATCTCTTGGCTGTCAAAGATCATTATTCCGACGATTCGGATTATTCCGAGGAAATTCGGTCGTTCTTTCCGGATTACAACGATCTCATTGCTGAGTTTGCATTTTTTGCCGAAGAATTCAGGAGCCCCTATTTTACCGGTTCGCCAGTTTTATGTCATTCGGATATCCACGCGCTGAATATTATCTACGAAGTCACGCAAGGATCAGTCAGTTTTATTGATTACGAGTTTGCCGGATTTGCGTATCCAGAGCAAGATATCGCCGGTTTCTTATCGGAAACTTTACGTAAGTGTGAATTGCGACCTTCGGCTTGAAAGTTGTCGGAATCATACTACCGTAATATTTATTTCGGCCTTTTTCATTACAGCTTTGAGAGAAAATGAGGAGTTATCTTTAAAATTTGTTAAATATTATTTGGAAGCCCGCCGTAAATTTTTGGGAGTTGGAAACTCCAGCTTAGCGGACTTACCGATTTCCGGAGCGGAAGTGTGGAACTGCTATGTTTCCTCAAGGAAATTTGCTTTGGTGAAATCTGATTCGTTGATGTTAATCTAATAACCTTGTTTTATGGCTTTTCGTTTTCAGCTGAGATGTTGGTTCTGTTTGGCGTGGATACTGGTGTCGAACGCTAGTAATGAGAATAAAGAAGCAAGACTTGGTGCTTTGCAGTATGAGAATTCAATCTTTTCGTGAAAGCGTCTGGACTAACTTTATCATTTTTTCATTTCAGTTTTGCAAAATCTGCACTCGATATTTATCGCGCGGAAAAACCGGTGGTTTCAAGATTACAAAAGTGAGCTGATCAATTTTACTTTGTTATTGTTTTCCCTTTGGTTGATTTTTCGTCGGCAGAAAATAAACTTGCCGGTTATTTTCTGCCGTTTTTTCTGGAATGAATTGATTAGGTAGGGGTCTCATATATTTAAGTAAAATAATTTCCGGATTCGTGGTGGAGCACCCGGAATCAAAGCTAAAATGCTATACGTCGAAACAACGTGAACCGGGAATAAAATAAGCCAACGAATTAAAATATTATCAACTTTCAAAGATGTGAATTGTGAATCACAAATTAAATAATTTCAACAATTCTCAGGCAGTCACGGTTTAATCCAGTTATTTTAGAAACAATTTACGCGGGTCGATCGTGGTGAACTTTAAGAAGCCGGGCATTTGTGAAAATAATCTCGAGATTCCAGTAAAATCTGTTGCGCGCAATAAACTACAATTGCAACTGTTATTTTAATTTCTTCGTCGTCGCAACTTTTAAACAATCAAAATTCAAAGATTCTAAAAACCCAATCCGGATCTTTAAGGACACTAAACGTATATGACAAAGACAGGGGCGGACGCTGGTTGACTCCCATTGTCTTCTCCCTGCATTCTGCTTATAAACAATTCCCGGATCGTATAAAATCTGAAAGATCCGATACTCTTTCCGTCATTTCGAGTCTTCAAGCTTCGCAATCCATCTTTCATCCAAAGTTTCCTCTGCAAGTCAGAAATCGCCGCTGGTCAGCCATATCCATTTGATCATCCACCATGTACTTGATCCCAGTCATCAGCTCCCTTCTGATCGCCACTCTTTCCTGTCAGGCTTTCGATATTGATTCACTCAAAGCGCGTTTCATGAGCGCCATCAACGAAACCACCACTGGAACGCCGAGGATAGCCACAGCTGAGCAGGATGCCTTGGTTCGCCGTCTTCAACTACTTGGTTCCAATGCTTCACTGGAAGCTCCAGCCATCGGCGCGATGAAGCCGGCCAACGCAACAATGGTGCTCAACGCACCGCAATTCGGCACACTTGGAATGCAGTCAATAGGCAATCTTAATAATAACGGTTCAGTTATTTTTAATTTTACGAATGTAATATTTTACATGGCGCCTCCGCCAGTGTCCCCGGCTCCGCAGCCCTACTATTCGCCGGAAAATGAATTTCCTCTGTTGTATGGTCTGGCATTGGAGTTGAAGAGGTGGAAAAACGGTACTTCTGTTTAGCTTTTGCATTCACACGCACAAACTGCGATTTTGTCGACGGTGTTATATTGTGTTCTGTGTTTTCAATTGCCCATTTTTGGCGGGATATTGTACTACAGATTTTGGCGTTTCTTTGGTTCAGCAGTCGAATAAAAATCGCTTTGTAACCCGCTCGTTCCATTTCCGTCAACCGGAGGCTTTCTACTCTTTAACATTCAATATTGTAAAAAAGTGAACTTTAAGGTTGCAGGAGCTAACCGCTACCATGTTGCCACTTGGGAAAAAATAATTCTATCGGAACTACGACCTCGGAAACCTTGAGTTTTTGATGAATTATGATTCTAAAGTCTGTATTTCGAGATTTCATCAGATAGAGTCTACTAATTTTCAAGCCTGATCATTTGAGCTGTAAGACTCGATTTTAAGTTGAGTGCTATTCGTTAGAAATAATAATTCCATCATAGCTACAACCTCGGGAACCTTGAAAACGTCCATAAAGGCTGACAAGATCAAAAAAGTGTTGAGGCTATTCGAATTTTTTTATTTTGTTAGAATAGATGTACTATATACGATATACTGTGCAGTATCTTGCTGGTGACCTTGAGTTTTGGAACGAATATAAACTTCAAAGTCCATATTTCAGAATTTCGTTGGACAGAATCTATTAATTTTCTAGGCGCGATCTTTTGAGCTTTATTTTATACACCTATGGCTTGATTTTTGACTGAGTATTTCATTTTGGACGAGCGATGACCTTGGAAACCATGAAATGTCCATTAGGACTGATTGGTTCGAAATTGAATCATTGAAAAATATTTCGAGATTTCATCGGACAGAATCTATTCATTTTTCAAGCCCGGTCTTTTACTCTAAGCTGCAACACTTGATTTCAGGCTAAAATTGGCAAATTTAGTCTCGAGATAGTTAATCGTGCTTGGTCCCCGATTTATTTTTCTTTTGTTGTTTCAGCCGAACTTGCGGCAATATGGATGGGGAGCAACAAGTCCTTAATCTATCTGTAAATGTGAATGACCCTTTACCGGATGTAATCAGTGTCATCCAGCAATTTCGCCCGGACTTATTCTTTTCCACGAATGCCGAACCAGTTATCAACGTGTTAAGTGGAGGCTACAGTAATCGGATGTTTTTAGTCAAAACCGCTGCGAAACCGGAAGATAAAATTCTAGTTCGAGTGAACACGGATGTTATGGCGGATGTGTTGGATCGAAATCAAGAATATTCCTACACAGAATTTATGAGCAAACGTGGACTTTATGGGAAGATTTATGGACGATTTCTTAATGGAGTCTGTTTCGCATTCCGGGAGGGACGTCCGCTGACTTTGACGGATTTTCCTAATGAAAAAATCAGCAAGTATGTGGGTTTGCATTTGTCGAACTCAGTCTGATTTGATCTACAGTACTTCCAATTGACAGATTGATTGCGACGAAGCTCGCGGAAATGCATGCAGCTTCTTTATCACTTCCGGTTGATGTTCTGACAACCCCAACTTTGATCCAAAAAACCAGAAGGTTCTGGGCAAATGCTCCATGGAATTTTGTGGATCCAGCCGCAGAAAAACGAGCACGTGAATTATTCCCGGATTTGATGGCATTGCGAGCAGAGTGCGAATCCTGGATTTTGCATTGCGAGGATTTCGTCGATGAATCGCCCCTTGTTCTTTGTCACAATGACCTATTACCGGGTAATATTATTTTGGACGACAAAGAGGATGATGTGCATTTAATCGACTTTGAGTTTGCACAAATCGGATTCCAGGCAGATGACATCGGGAATTTTTTCACCGAATTTATTGGTAAGAACCGAACTGAATTTTTTTGGCAATATAAGTTAACTGCTACGTTATTCAAAATATGTTTTTCTGTTTCTCTACATTTTTTATTACCAAATGTTTTTTGCTGAGATCAAAAACGGATTGTTTCTAATATTCCATTTTCATTAGTTTTGTATCTGCTTTCTAGTTTCTGTCGCCATTTGATCGATTTTATATTTCTGTAATGAGTTCCGTTATTTTACCTTTTATTTCAGGTATGGATCCCAGCCAGATGGATTACAACACATATTATCCGTCGGAATCATTCCAGCTTGAATTTATCCGTGATTATTTGAAATCGTGGAAGAGGTTGACTTCCGGCGATTCCACCATCAATGAATTCGATGTATGGAATATGTATGTTCGAGCCAACAAGTTCGGTCTGGTAAGCAGTTACTTCAAGTTTGACTAGAAAACCCCTGCTGGTCTGAATTACGATATTTCTTTTCTTGGCACTCAAAATCAGCCATGATTTGAAACAGTTGATTTTGCAGATCAAATCGTGGTTTTTGACTGCTTTCGTTTTGACGTACGAATCAATAAACAAAGATTACGTCGGATTAATCAATCAGTTGGGAGGTTGGGAAGGACTGCAGTAAGTCGTGCAAAAACGTGGTGTTTTTTTCACAGTCCAGAAAGTAATAACTCTTGAATTATTGCAGATACGTCAGAAAGGTCATCGACGGTTATTTTCAGCTGAAAGAAAAGATCATGTCATTAAAACTGCGTGGCCAGACTTGAGGCATTGTTATTTAATCCTCGCGCTCAAATACCGTACTGATTTTTTCCAATCAGTGATTCAAGTTTTTGTGATTTGAAAGTGCAGAATGCACGCATTTTGTTTACAGAATATTTCGAAAGAATGATTTATTCGGTTTTGGGTTCAAGTTGGACAAATATAAAGACTCATTGTTTGCTGTTAAAAACTCTCGACTTTCTCCATCCCGCTATATTTCGGAAAATCCATCCGGGAATTATTGCGACTTTGTTTCAGAGCTTCCGGCTCGAGTTCGCTTTTGGTCGGTGCTCTGAGCTGTTCTTCCCACATATTGTAGTACATTCCTTGTTGCGCAAGAAGATCCTGATGACTTCCACGTTCCGCGATTTCTCCTTCTTTCAATACCAAAATCTCATCTGCATTGACGACTGTTGACAAACGATGGGCTACGATCAAAGTCGTCCGATTCGCGTAAACATTTTCCAGAGCCGACTGGATTTTCCGCTCTGTTTGCGTATCCAGCGCAGCCTGCAAATTGATCAAAATTCAAAACATATCAGGCCTGCAAATTCGCATAATATTATCAACAAAATTATGGAAAACTAAATTTGCAAATAAAATATTGATTAGGTGCTGTTACTTGACAATGTAAAACACCTTCAGGTAATCAATGTGCTTGATTTGAAATCCCGAAGGAGTTTGCCTTGATTACTGATTTATCAGCTGAATGCGTAACAATGAGAAATTCGAGACCGGCGATCAAAAATTCTGTCGAAATATTTTTGGACATAAAGTTTCAGGACAATAAGCTTCCCCTAACACAGTGAATTTAACTTTTGAAACATTAAAACAACCATACCGTGGCTTCGTCCATCATCACAACTAAAGGGGACTTTAAAACAGTTCGCGCGATGGCAACCCGTTGTTTTTCGCCTCCACTGAGTTTCAGTCCTCTTTCCCCAACAACCGTTTCGTACTTTTGGGGAAAGCTGAGAATTCTCTCATGAATATCCGCAGCTTTTGCGGCCTCCTCTACTTCAGCATCAGAAGCTGTTATTTTTCCATAACGAATATTGTATCCAATTGGTCCGTTAAACAGGACAGTATCTTGTGGCACAACACCGATTGTTTTACGAAGCGAAGATTGCGTGACCTAAAGAAACAAATTAAGAAAACAAAATTAATAAACAAAATCACATTTCTAATAAACTTATGTGTTTTCAAGATTACTTTAGAGATGTCTTGTCCATCGAATAAAATAGCGCCACCTTGGACGTCGTAGAACCGGAAGAGCAACCGGATGACGGTACTTTTTCCACTTCCGGTGTGGCCGACTAGTGCGACGGTGTTTCCAGCTTTGACTTTGAATGAGATTCCTTTAAGAATAGGTCTTGATGGTTCGTAAGCGAAATAGACGTCTCGAAATTCAATTTCGCCACCGATCGGCTTGAGGTCTGATGCATTGATTGCGTCCTCGACTTCTTTTTTCTCGTCAAGTAAATCGAACATATTCTCCATGTCCACAAACGACATCTGGATCATCCTAAAAAAAGAAAAAAACTGAAGAATAAATTAACAATATTATCATGGGTACCAGGAAAACACGAAATCCCGGCAACCTCATTTCGCGTAAATAATCCCGACGCACCCCGCGCCCTCCCCCCCCCCCCCCCCCACGACGC
>JAQIWT010000028.1:0-52543 GCA_034696485.1 Isohypsibius dastychi | reverse complement strand
GCCAGTGCAAAAAAAATGGGGTGTCCCCTATTTTAAAAAATCACGGCAGTGTCCCCATATAGTGTCCTTGCTGGTAGGTTAAATTTGAGCTATTTCGAGGATGCAAACACTGTGACGTGGTTATTCTCTGTATAATAACAATCAGCGGTAGAACTGAAAACTCGCAAGCGCAAATTCCCCTAGAAATTTGATTACCGGCGAGGCCCGACTTTTTGGGGGTTGCCACCCAGCGCCATTCGGTCAAATTAATGATTTTCTCTTAGAACTTTGTAGAATCTTTATCTATGCTTGGCCGAGTGTTTTTAAAACATACAATGTTACAGCGCTTTTCACGGTCTTCATGAAAATAATTCCGCTTTATTTCTCCAATAGCTGCAACGTGAGATATACAAGTATCAATTCCAAAACTCGCAAGCGCAAATTCCCCTAGATTGAATTTGAATACCGGTGGGTCCAGGCTTTTAGGGTTGCCCCCCCCCGCACCCCAGCTCCATTTGGTCGAATTCAATGATGTTTTGTTAGAAGTTCGTAGAATTGAAATCATACGCAAGTAGATGCCATTTTTTAACACATAATACCACTACGGTATGTAAGAATCGTGGTGCGCGTTTTGTATTCCGAACAAATGTTTGATTTTTTTCTTCTCTTTGTAACATCAGAAAATAGTTGTCAGTTTTTAGAATAATTCATTTTCTTCAGTCGAAACTTATCCTCGAGAGCGCACCCCCCCCCCTTCTAGGAGCGGTTTGAATACCTGTAAGATCTCGGCTTTGAGGGTTGCCACCAAGCACCATTTTGGCCAAGTTCACCGAATTCACGTTAGAGGTTCGTAAAGTAAAGACGGATGCGCGGCCGAGTGTTTTTGTACGTAGAGTTTTTGTAGCGCTTTTAAATCTCTTTCTGATCATATGTCACGTTTATTTTTCCAATGGTTGTAACGTCAGATATACAATTAACAATTTCTGAAAGAATTCATTTTTGCCAGTGGAATTTTTCTACCACTCATCTTGTCATCCGGTTTCAAAAGTTCACTCACTCATCCTCCCTGCCTCTTTCAGATCTTGGTCCAAATCTGTGATCACCGAATGTGCAAATGTGCGCGCTCGATGCTATTTATAGTTTCTGTCCCATCTGTGTTGCAGCGAGCTGACGATTAATTCAATAGAGTAGGTGGTCAACGGCAGTAGCGGGTAAACTTCTCGACTGCGCCGGTTTTACTGCCCGACTATTAATGCACGCATACGTACTAGCAGTCTTGTTTCGCTGACAGACTGCAGTGTTGCGTGCCCTCTCAGTTGTCTTATGTCGCAAAAACATTTTTGTGCACGTATTTACTATTTCTCAAGCTTAAGCGAACCGAAAGAGCCAGAAGCTCAGATCATAATTTTTCCATGATAGCTTACCGATCGGGTACAATCCTATTACTTACTCCCAGCCTTCGGCTGCTCGCAAGTAATCCGGTTTTCACACGTCTGACCGAAAACCTCGCCGGAACTGTCAACAGGAAAGCAGATTCCGCTTCGCTTTCTTTGGCAAAGCGGGAGGCGGGAAATTTAACTCAGCATTGCTTAGCGAAGCGGCCAGCTTATAGCCGATTGGACTATGCTCTATTATTGCTTATTGATGTTCATCTTTGCAGTCCTTTGTTTTCTGGGTCGAGGTGACACTTCCCGTAAATTCATGGTGAGAGTTTATTCTTTGAATCTCTCTTTTGCTTATCCTCACAACTTCAGCTAGCAGCAGAAGCGAGGAATATGACGAAAGGAGAACACATACACAAGCTTTTACCCTAGTTAACCATAGCATACTTGTCAGGTCTATATAACGTTTGAAGTGGTATCCGGCATACCTCTGATGTACGGAAGAGCAGATTGGAAATACGGGGATAAGCTTGACGAGGTGATTTTGATCATCAATCAACGCCGTCTGGATTATGCATTTTTGAATGTCAACCACAGGCTGCACGGAGAGCTTTCCGGTCGGTTTTTACACGTGATCATTTGTCAGATGAGAAGAAAGTTGTGAAAAACCTTCAACTGGTACTTCACTTAGCTGATTGTGTGTTTAGGCATTTTTTCTTTGCACGGATGTTATTTGGCAGACTCTTTGTGATGCTTTTGGTATCCGCCTGTACTCTTTTATCAGCCTTGTCACGGAACCTTGTCGAGGAGTATATAATAGTAGGAACTTGAGCTTAGTCTGATTATTTCTTATTTTTCGCGTCTCAAAATAATGCGTTTCTTCAAACAAATGACACTCCTGTAGGAACATGTCGATGCCGGTCCGCTAAAACGATCGCGAGTCTTACGGGAACAAGGAACTGAGCAGATCGTTGGTTTTGCTGGAAATGTCTCTTTTTTATTTGCCTCTGATGACTTCCACGATCGTCATCGCCAACATACTCCAAGTCGATATAGCCACTTTTGGTTTTGTCCAACCTAATAGCTTAGGTTCACTTGCTTATCATTGGCCGGCTATCGAAATGGCGGTGGAAGACATGAACCGGCAATACAATGGTAGTCTGTTTTTTACTGCAAAATTCAACTACGAGGTAGAGCAACGGGACTGTGCTTCCTACGCTGAGAATATGGAAAGAATGATTGCAAAATGGTATTATCGGGATCGACGACCTTCATCTGCAGCCGTTTCGGCCATGATAAACCCTGGTGAGTCTTCCGGGGGTTTCTGTCAGTTTCATTTATCTCAGGGATCCGTACTGCTAATACTGCTGATACATACGATGCGATTGATTGAAACGCGGTTAATCGATAAATTTGCTTGGTTTCAGAATGTACCAAAGCTCCTGCAATCAGACAGTTGGCAGAGACTTGGGATCTCCTCTACGTGACAACGTAGGTTCACCGACTTTTGTAACAAAGGCGCCATACTATAATGTTTTTTCTCAGTTTGTCACCGATGGAGCGTTACAAATCCCCGACCGAATCAGTCTCCCTATCTTTTCAGTCAGCAATGACCTCGCATGCTCAGCTCTATTTGGCATTGTTAAACGAGTACAGATGGCAAACTGTGCTTTTGGTCCATGACACGGCTTCACTGCCAATATATGGAGTGTTCATGGGGATTCTCAAACTGTTGAAACCAAAACTTCAAACCCGCTTTTTTGAAAATTCGTTCGATTCAACCCAGACCAGTGACTACAGCGACGTACTCAGCTACTTTCATGAAAGAAGCAGAGGTAAATATCTATTAGACCGTTTTCGTGATATCCAGTCCGTTCGGTCATTGTCCCTAAATTTTCACTGTCAGGAGAAATCTGAAGACGATTTGATTGAAACTTGAATGACGGTTCACTCATTATAGCTTTAGATAAAACAGGCTGGATTTGAGATTTTCTAAGAGAGCGATGCTCGTGAACTTGTTTTTCCGTCTTTGATAACGGTTGTGTGATGATATGACGTGGTTTCATGTTGAAATCAGATAGATCTTGTAATTGGGTGTCATTTTAAATACACCACAAAACTGGCTGCTAGAACTGTAATCTAAATAGGACTTTTTTTCAGTCCTGTGTTTTCTGGGTCGAGGTGACACTTTCCGTAAATTCATGGTGAGAGTTTATGTTTCGAATCTTACGTATGTTTATTCTCATGGTTTCAGCTAGCTGCGGAAGCAAGAAATATGACGAAAGGAGAGCATGTAACTCAGATCCAAAATCTTCCACCCGAGCTAACCATAGCGTGTTTGTTAGGTCTACATAATGTTCGAGGTGATACCCGGCATACCTCTGATGTACGGGAGAGCAGATTGGAAATATGGGGACGATTTTGATGAGGTGATTTTGAACGTCGGTTCAACCATTTTAATTGTTTTGGAACCAACTACAGGCTGCACAAAGGGCTTTCCGTTCAGCGTTGCTGGTACACGCAGACCGAAGCCTGAACAATGCGACAAACAGTACATGGATGTCTGAAATGCGAAGCCGTTCCCAAGAACAGTTCAACTTGACTTACCCAAAAGATGGCCGAGTAGCTGGGTAATATTTCTGATTGGATAATCTGGTAGATCACATTTGTTTCAGGCAGCCATTTTTTCTACATCTTATGTGGCTGTGTCTGCTTTAGCCCAGGTTTGAGGTCTGATCTTAACTTCAAAAGCATGATAAACTGTCTGTATATTTCAGGTAGTTCAGATCCTCAGAGAAACGACGCCGTTAACTCAGATATCAAGCGGGCGAATTTTAGCCCAGGGGTTTTTGGGCCGACGATTCCAAACACCAGCTGGAACAGTGTTCGTCAACCATCTTGGAGAAAGGCGAAGTGATGCTTTTGTATCATTTTTTGACCGCAATGGCGCTCAAATAGTAAGGAAAATAGCTCTTTGGGAAGCGTGATTCTCATTACACCATGTCTACAGATCTTCATGCATCAACATGCTGATGACGTGTTCGATAAATATGAGGTTGATCCCCATTGGCCGAATGATGCCTGGCCACCTCCGAATAGGCCAAGATGTGGATATCTTGGCACGGATGTCATCTGTCAACAAACATGTACGTCATCTTGCAATATAGAATGACGTACTGTGCACGTCCGATTTTTGTTGCTCCAGCGGGAATCTCCGTTACAGTAAAAATTGTTTCTGGAGCCGCGGCCGCAGTGATGATTCTGCTTCTAGTAGGAGCTTCTTATTTTGGGTATTCTGATAGTAAATGATCGTCACCATGAGGCAGAATCAAATTTGTTTCTAGGTTTAAATTGGTATCGAAGAGAGTAACTATTGAGTGGTGGAAGATGGACTGCAGTTTATTCGCGTAAGAGTTTTCTCCCATTCGACACGTGCATCAAAACCCATAGGACCAACGATTACGTGGGCGAATGCATTCTGGGTATGCGGTGAACCAACCTTCCCTGTAAAAGCAGACTCATTCATCATAATCTTCCAAGGAATGTCTGTCAAATATTGAACCAGTGTGAATGAAATACCACCTCTGATGTTCTCTAATTAAACAACATATTTGAAGGTGCATTCTTCTGTCTCAGACGTTATGACTAGAAAGAGCTTCACGCATAAATTCATTTTACAGGCTGAGGTTCGGCTCAGCAGACATTCCTGAAGATCGACGCAGTAGTAGATAAAAGCTTATTTAATCAAAGCAGTTGCGACGTAGGTCTCCGAAGAAGATATCCGATCTGAATGTTGGTACGATCTTTTTCCAGGTCATTATGTTTGCTCCAGGTCATACTTCGAATATTCTAATGTAGTGTTAGCGAATCACTGACATATGATACTTGGAGTCAGGTTAGCCGTGTACTGGGAACCGCAAAAGGTCACCTGCCTGTTTAACTGCGATCTTCCAGACAGACTTTATGCACAGTCCGACATGCAATGACCTCAAACTTATACGTGTAGAATTGCGCTCAGTCGGTCTGCGGCGAGAGCATACAACAAGCCAAGGGGGGTATAAGCCAAAACACACATGTTTTTTGGTGTCATTGCACCACGTAATTAGCTTCCACCTTGAGCCTGCACCGCATCGTCAAAGGTTTCAAGGCTGCTTATGGTGTTACCGAAAACAATACCGTAAACTTCGGCGTCAGGTCCATGCGGATATGAAAAACCATCTGATTTCATTTCAAAGGGTACACGCTGTGATCCTCCTGCGTGCCAGGATGTACGTATCGCCCTCAACAAGCACTTTTTCCTGTACAAAATTCCCGTTACTGTCTTGGTTTTAGCTTCCACAAGGATCAGAGACGACTGCTAATCTAAAGAGAGTACCTTTGCCTCCAGGTCTTGCTTTCTTAATGTCAAAATGCGTCTCATAATGGCCTAACCCTTGTCATGTGGAGTATATGAATGGCATGCGGGTTCGAACGAAATGTGAAAAAATGTCCTGGTTGAAAATGCTTCGCACCTGCCATCCGTTTTTTCTCCTGGCATTGGCTTCGTCTAGTGTACTTGAGGTGGATATCGCTTCGTTCGGATTTATCCAACCAACTAGCCTGTCATCTCTGGGATACACTTTGCCTGCTATGCAGTTGGCCGTGGAAGACGTGAACTTGATTTACAATGGGAGCTTGAAATTCACAGTCAAAGCATACTATGAAAAAGGATATCCAGACTGTGGTAGCTTTATGGACAACGCTGAGCACATGGTGGCGAAATGGTATTACCATGAGCGGCGACAGTCGTCTGAAGTACTATCCGTAATAGTTAACCCAGGTAAGATCGGAAAAAACAGTAGTTATCCGATAACATCAAAATTTAAATACAGGAAAATCTGATTGCTATATTTTCGGTGAATTTTTTCTTCTCAGTCACGTATCTTTGAATAGCACGTGAAGAATGTAACGTCTATAAAGTACATCCTGCTGAAAAAGGAGGGTTAGGATGCACCTTTAATTCACAATTAACTTGCAACACTGATGACGCTACGGAGAAGCATGCTCATAAAATGAAAGGGATTACGTACTATCGTCATAATGGTATTTACATTTTGAATTAAACATGATGCTGTAAAGTATTGATTTGATATTACATTGAGTTACATGTTTGCGTGCATGGCAGAATTTTTCATGCTGTTCTAATCTATTCGATCGAGTCTGACCATATGATATGGTATATACCCAGCTACTTAATTATTTGCTCCAGGTGGGTACAGATATCATACTGTTAACTGAAAATCTTTTCTAGACTGGCGGGGTAAGCCAGCTGTTACCTGTATTGGCTGTCCTGAAAGTTATGCAACTATAAAATTCGACACAGCGCCTATTAGAGTGATTAGAAATTTGGTTGATTTCAGCATGTTCGGAATCTGCTGCCATCAGCCGAATGGCTGAAGTCTGGTATACCTTCTTTCTGGCCACGTGAGTGCAAGGTCAATTAAAGGTTCAACGTCAGACACACTGTGTCACTTTTAGAGTATCCAGTATCGGGCTTACACAAAACAGGCTGTTGAACCCAACGATGATCACTACCGCCCCCACATCCTTGCTTTCATATTGCGAACTGTATGCAAAGGTGTTCCAGATGTACGGATGGCGAACCGTGCTGTTGGTCGCTGATGTTGGAGCAGTGCCTGTCTACTTGGCATTTATAAATCTCCTGAAAGCAGACTCATCAAGCTTTTCGATGCGGTACTACACTCGAACCATTACTTCGGGAAAGCCAGAAGAGCTCAAAGAACTTCTCACTTATTTTCAAGAGACAAGCAGAAGCAAGTCACTCTGATGCAGTTTCCTGAAATAACTGGAACTTTTATCTGGTCATTTTCAGTATTGTGCTTTTTCGGAAGAGGAGAAAAGTTCCGTAACTTGATGGTTCGTATCAACCATTCGTTTCTTGCTACCGGAAGGTGTAACTTATTGTTAACATAGATCGCTGCACATGCAAACAACATGACGAATGGGGAACACGTGAGTAGTGTCATTACACCTTACTTCAGAGGCAACATGGCGCTGGGAGAACAGTTTGAAAAATACAACTCATCTACACACAGGTTTACATGGCATTTGAACCAAATGCAAACATCCCGATACTCTACGGAAAAAATGACTGGCAGTTTGAAGATGGAAATGACGAGGTGCAATAAAATGTTGAGGTCTTTCATACATATGTGATGACCTGTGTATTCCAGATCGCCAAAAAAGCTTTTCGCTCTGTGCTATTTTTTCACCCAAATCAGAATAGTCAAGACTATTATGAGAAATTGCCGCTGGCAGTGGAAATGCGGCGACGCTCCTTGGAACAATTCAATATTTCTTATCCAGCTGATGGAAGGGTAGGAACGACAAGCTGTGGCAAAGAACAGCCCAGTTGTCTGAAGATCAGTTTTGATGTTGCAGTATTTGGTAATTGCTTCATCTTACGCCGGAGTGTTCGCTCTAGCTGAGGTGGGCAGCTGAGATGTGGACTTGTTGCCAGATGAGTGAAAATTTATTGTTTCTCATCCAGGCTATCCAAGACGCCAGGAAGAAGCAGACTGTTGCACAGAATCCAACCGGCACAGCTATTGCGACAGAACTACTCGGCCGCTATTTCGATACAAAGGCCTTCCCTATATACATCAACAAGTTTGGAGAGCGACGTGTCGACACTTTCGTCTCATGTTTTGACCGAGATGGCAAAAGATATGTAGGTGAGCAGAGCTTGTCTGGAGTGCCATCTATGAAGAATTTGCTTAGGTTCACGTTCACAAAACAGTCGATGATTCCATTAACATTTCACTGCCTGTACTTGATTGGCCTAATAAAAACTGGCCACCTCCAAACGAGCCAAAATGTGGATACCTTGGTACGAATGTCATCTGTCTTGTCAACTGTAAGTGTCTCCCTCATACATGTCTCCGCGTTTCTTACCAAATCCTCCTTTTTGGTTTTAGCAAACATATCAGTCGTTAGTACGGCAGGAGGTGCTGCAACTGGAGTGCTGGTACTTTTCTTGATTGGTGCGGTGGCCATTAGGTAACCTTCGGGAATTAAAACCTGACTGATGCCATTTTAAATCGAATGCAATATTGTAGTGGGATGAAAGCAAAGAAAACTTACTTTAGCTGGTGGCGAATTCGAGAAGAAAAACTGATCGGAATGCTGGCGGTCGAACATACCGCTAGCGATACAGACGGGAATGCGTCTTTCGCGGTTCATACGCGCGCTTGAGTGCAGGTGCCATATCTATGATTTCTCTTGACTGACTGCAGTGGAAGAGGATTAATTTCATTCCTAATATCGCTTTTAACGGTATGTCTTAGCCCTCACTGGGTTGTCGTATGCGGTGGCTGAATACTGTATAAAACTTCTACACCACGTGTGATCTTTATAATCAGTCGGGTAGCGAATATCTGTCGGTATCCTAACAAAATGTTGGAGGTATACTGCAAGCATCCTGTGGAGATTTAATAGAGAGAACCAACACAGAAGCGGGAAGCGCTGGACCGTATACCATAACAGCTCTTTTTCTGGTCGACTCCAGAAACAGTACCCACTACGCTGTCTAGAATAATCCGAATCCAAGAAATGTTTTGAATTGTCAATATGCGATCGGGAGAGGGTCTAAAATTGAAGTGATTTTTGCTCCAACGAAAAGAGGAAGGCTAATTTGAGTATTGTTGCAAGATTGACACCAAAATCAAGAGCTATGTCAACGTCGTTTTTGCGCTTTCCAACAAAGATCAGATGCGTGAAGATGACATTAATACCTGTCGGATGAAAATAACTGTGATTTACGTGACGGATGAAAGAGCATACTGTTTATAAAAATCTTTCGTCGTTTTCGAAATCGAAAGAGCCTTCAATTCGAACTGGTAGTTTGCTAAACAACCTTGATGACTGTTGACATCGCTAACAGAGTAAATAGAACCTGGGGCCTTTGGCTCCGTGTCTCACATCGTTTGCATACCCTCCTTTGTTGTAATATTGCCAGAAAAAATGTTCCCTCTTATACACAAGTTACGAGAAATGAAAGATGCTGAACCAACAAAATACAACCGTGTTTGTAATCTCTTGAAAAAACACCCAAACCACCATCATCTTGTTCATAACCAGACCCAGCAAGAACCCCATAGCCTGGCTCAAACACGTCTTCGAGCGTCTGCGTTCTATGAGAAGCTCCACAATCTTAACGATGGAAAGAGACTGTTCTGGCATCACTTGCAAACTGTGTGGAAAAACCATGAAATCAACAGAGAATACCCACTCGGCGGAGATTTGTTTGAGAACAGGCGTGATCATTATCAATGGATCCGACTCCTCATTACGTCCCAACGTCCCGAAATCCTGTTTCAACAGATTCTGGAATACAACCAGCCTAAAAAGGTGTTGGGTCTTCTTTTCCATTCGAGAGATCAACGACTTCTGCTGTATAGCCTCCGAAAGAAATTTGGATTAACCTTCAATGACTATCTCGAGCTGAAATCAGATCAAGACCTGGAAAACTGCAAAATCTACAAAATGAACAGACAAGCGTTGGCAGACCTAAAACACAGTATTGAAGACATCGAAAGTCCGTCTTCGGCTGAGCTCGATTTGGTCGATGACAGTAGCTCTTCGGTTCTGGATGAAGAAAGCCAAGTACGCAGAGACGAAAGTGCACAGCCCATAAAAGTTGAAGAGATGACCAGCGGAAGACAGTCGCTTGCCAAACTGTTGTCCGAAAAATCAGAGTCAGAAATCCATAGTGAAAATGCACAAGATGGCGGAACAGTGGGGCAAACTGAGTCCGAGGACGCCGTTGTGTTTTCAGCAAAAGAACGCCTGCGGAAACTCCGGATTATTTTTGAAGAATCTGACATGGATGATGAACCTGGCCTGGATATCGATGAATTCAAAATCGCAATGCGGAGAATAAGTGGGGATAGCATGAGCGAACGAGAAATCGAGCTCATCTTCATGAAGGCAAGCTGAGCCGCTCACGGTAATGTACATAGTCTGTCACACTCACAGATCTTTTTCAGGTGGATGCCAACTGTGACGGAAACGTAGGTCTGTCCGAATATCGTACCAGTAATCCAAAACCATTACTAAAAATTGTCCCCGTTTCGTGTCTTTCTACTGTCTATGATGATGTTCCAACATTTTTGGTCACCTTGCACATTATCCTGCCACGTAGCTCGGAGCGCGGTCCATTTTCGTTCTAGAGTGAAAAGGGTCACAACTGCAAAAATATTTTGGATGAACGAATCCAATTAAGAAATTATTTTTTTCCAGATTGGGACGAGTTCTTGGAGTACACACTACGAGAGTATCAAGAACGAGATATTATGAACCAGCTCAGCAGAGATGTTTATTTCGACACAAAGCCGCGAATAAGAGCGACGGCTGAACACGATATTAAATGCATGGTCTTCTGCTCCCATATCACGGCCTCTTCAACCGATCTTATAGATTGGTCTGCCGGACAGTACTATTCCGTAACACTGGACGGTCTTGTGAAATGCTGGTCTATTGATTTCATCCAATCTGGCGTCGATTACCCGCTCATCGCAGCTTACAAATCAGCGGCATGTTTCGAGAGAGTCTGTGATATGATTTGCTTGCCGGAGACACGAGATCTTGTTGTAGGTGTGTTCTGATCTGGTTCCGATTCCGCGCAGTTCAGCTTGCATATTTTCAGCATTCAGCACTGGTTTCTTGAAGTTCTACCACACGAACGGTCACGTGCTCACTGTTTTCTGCGTCGTCTTCGGGTTGCCGAATCCGCCACTGTGTTTGGATTACGTTTTCCGCGAAGACGCGAGCCTGCTGTTGTTCGCGGACCAGGCAGGCCTCATACAGTGTATTCGTTTCGAAAGCTTGTTTTATGACGGCTTTTGGTCCGCACTTGGAGTCAGCCAGCCCCCAAATGGAGTTGTAGCATGGGCGCTGCTGAAACGGAGTGACAAATGTTTCACAATTGCCGCTACGCCAGCAGCGGATGAATGGATTTTGCGGATGAAATTCACCTCGGAAATTAATTGTGTAAGTGAACAGTTTTCAATTGTGCTGTGAAGGCAACTTACTTTGATGTACAGATCATAGCTTGCAGTAGTGACCCTGTTTATTCTCTCTCAATGATTCCTATCCAAACAAGTCGGCCAACACTGACAATCTCGAATCGTCATGGAGGATTCAATTGTTTCGACTACAACCACAAGCTGCATTTGATAGCCACATGCGGTCGAGATCGTGTTCTCTGTATTTGGGCACCAGACTCTCTGGACAAACCACAAATGAAATTTCCCCAGCACAGAATGTCCATTGAAAAGGTCATGCTTACGGCAAGCAATCATTTTTCCGCCGCAATTACGGTTGATGCTATGCGAACTGTTCGCGTATTTGACATCAAAGAACACGCTCTGCATCAAGAATTCGAGCACCCAGATCTCGGAGTGAAGCGGAGTTTTGTATCGTTTCTGATTCTGAACCAGAGCACGGAAGAAGTGGTGTTTGGCTGCCGGGAGATTCTCACCATCCGTCGACATTTTGTGGTTAAACACAAAGACTCTGGAACACACTCCCAGACACATAAACAGCCTGTGGTGGCCGCACTCTACAATGATCTGTTTGACTGTGTTGTTTCTGGATGCAAAGAATCGACGATCATGGTGTGGAACTTTCAGACCGGTGAAAAGATCATCCAGTTTACAAACGCACACTTCCATGAACATGCTGGCGGGAAAATTCCGGTGGCCATCAAGAACATGGTTTTCGATGCAAACAAGCGACGACTGGTTACTGTTGGTGAGGTAATAGCTGAGCGATTATTTTCAGAAGCATGAGTCTTCCAGCTCACAGTGATGTCACAAACACCGCAACTAAATTTTTATCGAATAACGAGAGGTAACGTTTTCAAACATTGCAGGATGGCCTAATCAAGATGTGGAACTTCAATAATGGGGCATGCTTATCAAGCTTTGCTCAATTGGCCACTCACGACGTGAACATTGTCAGATACCATCGAAACAGAGATCTAGTCATCGCAGCAGGATTCGACAAGTACATATTCATGACAAGAGATACCCGTGGCGAAGACGATATCGAGCCTACGGAATATCACTGGCCAGTAATCCACCGTTCAGACATTGTTGCAGTGGAAGTCATCTACCCTAATCCAGTCGAGAACGATACACCTGACCTAGCCAGTTCGTCTTCGCAACAGTCAGGCAGCGTGACGAAGGTTATCTCTGACAACGGTGATGATACAACGTCTGAATCAACCTCTAATGAGCTGGATCCCTGTCTCGTCGATGATAAATCACTTTTGATCTCCGCGAGTTTTGACGGCGAAATAATCTTGTGGGATTTGTTTTCTGGGATTCCAAAATGTTACCTGCACACAGACGGATCGTTGATTGCTCTCAACACATCGGCGAGAAACAAAACGGCTTCTCAGAAAACTCTTGATCATCCCAGCGTGTTCCGACAAGACAGCGGCGAACTAGAAGAAGTTCTTCATTTGCAAGAACAGGCCAGTCCCTACCATGGCGTAAAGAACAATCTTAGTCTTGGTGAGCGAGAGAATATAAGAGATGAAGTTCAAGATAACATCATTAGTATTCCACCTTTGACCAATCCCAGCAAGGAGGCAGTCACTAGTCTACTACATCTGAGCCAGCGTGAGCAAAACGACGCGAGTGTTGCTACAATTCTGGCCGCCTCGATAGATGGATTTGTACGTGCCTGGTCTACAGTCGTACCGCATGGCGGTTTGAAAGCCCTGTTTTTTGGCGGACATACAGCAGACCATTTTGTCACCCAGATGTACACGGATGACAAGAACGAATTATTATTTACCTCCGACAGCGCTGGTTATGTGAAAATTTGGTTCATTTGTGACTGGGCTAATGTGACTTTGAATGCCCATCAACACGAATTCGACCCACGCCCGTACCCAATGATTCGACATCCTCGCTACTTCGCACCCTATGTCTCCATCAGAGAGAACGCTCTTTACCGACTCACTATCGTGAAAATAGATCACAGACACAAGCCATTCTTTAAATGGCCCACGATGTTGAACAGCTTCCGAGCTCATTCCAAGACCATTTCGTCTTTGGAGGTCGTGACCAGACGTCAGGTAAAACACTGTCTTAAACACGATTTCTCCGCTCAGCCAAAATTTTGTTTTCAAAGATAATCGTGACGGCGTCAGAAGATTGTTCCGTCAGACTCTTCACTTTTGCCGGATTGTATGTTGGATCACTTGGCCAGAAGGATGCGCTTTATATCGATACCAGTCAGGACATTTTCCATCCACAAAGCCGTGAAGAGCAGGGTGCCCAAAACGCTACAAGTAGTTACTCCATCAAAGATGTAGCGAGTGACGAGAATCTGCTCACAAAACCACGAGCGGTAGTCCCGCCAGACATCACGCATGGCTCAAGAATGACCCTGGATGTAGTTAAAAATAGAAAAGTGGACGCGATTCCTGCTCGTGACACTCCCAGCTCCACGGGAATCGATCTGCCCGATGAAGATCTGAACCTGTTTAAATTTGAATTCAACGTACGCAGTCATCAAGATCCGGTCCCGGACGACAAAAAATTCTTGTATTTTGGATTCAAGTCGCCCATCACGTGAGTTATTCACGTGATTGTTCATAACATTGGTCAAATATGAGCTCCGCCCACAGGCACGTCTACGGAGACATCAGTGTGTATTCGAATATCAAAGAAAAACCAATGACCGTTTACCAAGGTGTTGAAAAGTTACTCCCACCTTGTATCTACGAATACAGCATCGAGAAAATCCAGTCAGAGTGGATGAAACGGTTGCCGAATTGGCTGAAAATGAAGTATGTCAAACTACAAAGTGAAGGGTTATTGTATGGTGACACGCTCCGTGAAATGATGGCAGCCATAAAGAAAGAAGAGAAGAAACTACGGGATTCCATTCTTAGCGACGGGTACGAGAATAAACGTTATCAGGAAAAAATGAAAGCTCTGACGAAAAAGGAAATGGGTCAGAGAATAGACAAAGAGCACGTTGAGATGGCTCTTCGTAATCTTGGAGAGCCATTTCACCCTTTGTTGGCGAGATACCTGATGCAACCGGCTAATGAAGGGCTGCTTCGCTTTTTGATAGAGGAAGATGATCGCCGCAAACAGACACTGGATGAAAGTTTTGACAACCCACATAAACATGACACATCACATCCTGGGAAAGCTCACAAGTGTGGCGATTCTAGCTCAGCAGTCCAGTCTTCGCATCTCAGTACAAATATTCCAGTGACGGCGAGAAACACGAGATTGATAGCAGTAGTTCGCAAGCTGAACGCTGTGTTGACAAAAAAGTATGATTCCCTCAAGAGCCCGCATCTTTCGGAGCAATCGGATGCCGGTGATTTGTTTAAAACTGAGAAGATTTCCAAGAACGAGGTCGACGCGAAGGATTACGCGAAGATCAGTCTGTTTACTGAGACAGGAATTCCACGGAAGTTACCTGAAGTTCCACGCATGAAACGAAAAAGATTTGATGTTGAACAACCTCAGCAGATCTTACACCGTTCTGAACATGACATTCCCGAACAGAAGGCCGAAGAACAGTTGGTCACAGAAGCGTCCGTCTTAGTCGAGGAACCAAGCACCGAAGACTGTTTAGTTGATCTGGAAACTGTCAAAAGGCATAAGCGGGAGACCAAGAAAAACAAGTTGTTTGTCGAGATAACCGACGAATTCGCGAACCCGTTCGCTATGGACGAAGTGATTTATGAAAGTAGGAGGACACCGAAAATACCGCTTTGTAGTGCATATGGGACCTTTCGCAGTCATTTTTTGTCTAGTAAAAAAGACCCTATGAAGTAACAGGCTGGGCTCAGATAATAGCATGCTTGTTGAGCCACAACAATATGACTGTAAAAGTTGTGATTTGTAAATGCTGTGGAACCTGCACTTTATTCGCAACTTCTTGTTTTCATATGATACCCGGTAAGGACCTTCGAATTGTTACCTTTTACTACCTACAGTACAGCCCGACATGATGACCTCCGTAATTTGACACTCTCTTCCCCACAACAGAAGGTCAAATGGATCACAGTGATCCTTTGAAAAACGCACTGTTTTTTCACAAGGCATTTTATAAAGTTGATTTGAAAGAATAATAGGCCGGGCTTTTGATTCGCGTAGTACGGTATTCCATTTACAGTTCTGACTACTTTTGTAGCAAGTCCAGAAGTGATAATATCTCTACTTGCAATCCAGCAACCTAGAACAAAGGTGTATTCTGGACAGTATCTGCGTTTAAATTTCTCTGAAAGAATCGATGTCGATCAAGGGATGCCTAAACGTTCAATGTATTACGTCCAATAAAGCTCACGCAGTTTGTTCCCTACGTATGTACACTCCGTCGCGACATATTTTCTAATTGGTGCAAAGATCCGTTATTATGTCAATCAGCTAATCGCGTAAAACTATGATTGATGAGCAATTACAAGACTCATCTCAGCTCGGCATATGTGAATCCCACCGATCGACTACAACACAAATAACTTTACAGCGCCCCTAACTAAAATAAACACAGCCTGTGTACTGCGTCTGCACATGTAACATCTCCGCTGGAATTCCCATGATTCCCTCATCTTTCATCACAAGCTTTTCCTTCAGTCAGTTCAGTCTTGAATTTTTCTATCGAGCTGCACTTCTGAAACGTGATATTCTATGCTTGTCAAAAGTTCAACCAAGCTTGGTTTAAGAATGATGAACAGCGGAACAGCAAGACGAGGCACTTGGAAGCCAGCTTGTCTTCGACCATTTGACCCCAACCGACGTTCCCGACACGGAATGAAACTAGCTGTTTCTCAGTGCGTCCTTGGGACAGTACTCATAGTCGTCGAAATTTTCGGTAAGTCTTTTCATCAGAATATTCGATTGTGATAGGATCTTAATTTGGTTAAAGGGTTAGCGGTTGGAAGCTACAAAGAAGATGCCTTAAGTTTGGTCGGCGCGGGAATCTGGAGTGGCCTCCTGTTTATAGTTACCGGCGCTTCGGGGATTTTGTTGAAGAAAACAAATGATGGAGAGCAGCAGTCTGCTTCGTCGGATTATTCACATGTCATATTCCGGGTATTCTTTGGACTGAACTTTACAAGTGCCTTGATGGCGGGGATTTTGGCGTCATTCTGTGTTTATTTACACTTGGTGGTCCAAAATGCGATGTTCAACAGTAAAGATCTCAACGCTACCCTTTTTATAAGAGCGGTCCAGTTTTGCATTTTTTTAGCACAGCTTTTTCTGGCTGTAGTTTCTATATTGACTCGTGGACTTCAGAAGAAGATCATTGATGTTGAATACACTCGAAGCCGGTCGACCATCATGCCACCGGAGTGCTCATCTCTTGTGCGACCGATTGGTCAAGATAAATCAGAATCTTGTTGATTTGATCGTTTAGATTGAAACATCTACAGAGTGCATCGAGAATCTGGAATATGGAGGTATATGCAACAGACTTAGAAAAAGAACACACCAATATAGAGGTCGCGCAAACCGTGCGGAGGTACGCAGTTCGGAGCTTATCGAGTTGAGATAAAAAACACTGAACCAAGTTCACCGAATGGGGGGGGGGGGGGGAATGTTGGGCTTAACTTCTTTTTTTTATGTTTTGCAAAGTATCAGGTGTGTTGCCAGTTTTACAAACTTTATTCGCTCGGTCTTAGAAAAACCAAATTCACTGTCTCGGTCTCCATGTATGTCGGTTGCGGACAACGAGTCAAAGTCTCCATTATGCCCCGAGGATAAACTGTAACTGATCGTTTGTGGTTGATAATCCGGTTGCGAATGAAAAGCGTAATTCGATCTCAGCTGATCTAGTTCAGTATATCACCGTACACATGGTTCAGTCCACGATATGATCTCTGGTCCTAAGCTCATTTGAGGTTTTCACGGTTGAGCAAAAACGTCTCCGATGAAACCAGTCAATCTTTTGTTTAACACCTTTGTCTGAACAGCGCCGAAAATTCCTATGCCAGCGTTCTTATATCGAGAACCGAGTGATTCTTGGAGTATCTGTGAAACATTATGGAAAGACTACGCAACATGACTGATGATTCCCCCGCAAACTCATCTACAATGAAATTGTTTAGTTCGCCATGGGAGAAATATCAGGAGCTCAATGCATATCTTCTGGATCACGGAGGTGAGTCAGCTTCCATAGCTTGCATAACTTCCCTTTTTGGTCGATTTACAAGAACCTAAACCTTGCTGACAGATCCGAGAACCAAAAATCGATGGCTAGTCGGTAAAATGGACAATATGTTGATGGTCACGATGGTTTACCTACTCGTCATTTATTTCGGACCGATGTTGATGAGAAACAGAAGACCCTTTAAACTAAGAACGGTCATGGTGCTACACAACTTCACAGTGTCTGCTGTATCAATGTGGATTGTTATTGAGGTATTGCGTTACTCTCTTATATGTTGAACTTTAACCTCAAGCTTCCAAAATTCGGAAACATAACAGAACAGCACACTGTACTGCAGGCTGACGTGTTTTTCACTTGTAGATGCTCATCAATGCGAGAAGATCTAAATACCAGTATCTCTGCAATCCCTATCAGGTTTCATACGCAAAGTCAGATCTGCGGGTAAGCAGACCTTAGAACTACTCATCAGGCATGTGGTGTTCTAGCTGATGTTCTGGATTATAACTGGCTCAAATGTTCCAGATTGTTCAGGCGGCATATGTGTACTACATCTTGAAGGCTTTTGAACTGTTAGACACCCTGTTTATGATACTGAAGAAAAACAACGACAAAGTGACCTTTCTGCATGTGTCGCATCATCTCTTCATGTTCCCAGCGGTAAGTACTGTAGATCACTCCCTGGCTTCAATTTGATTGTTTACACGTCGTGCAATTTGTTCCTCCAGACGTATTTTGCGTGTATATTAGCGCCATGCTGTCAAGGTACAGAGACAAAGAAAGTTCAACGTTATGTTTTGGCTGCTTGGTTATGGTTTTGGTTTCAGGAGTATCGGTCGTCGTTATCAACAGCTGCACTCATGTGATCATGTATGGATACTACGGACTAACACTGTTCCCAAGCATGCGGAAACATTTGTGGTGGAAGAAGTATTTAGGCCAGTTGCAGTTGGTACGTTTGTTTCTTCTATTCGGTTCACAGCAACAGGCCAACCATGTATTTCTGTGCAGGTGCAATTTATTTCACTGGTGATCTTACAAGGCATCAGCTTCTGCCAGAGCTGTGACTATCCAAAGGCTCTTTATTATTCATACTTACCATTTGCAGTCACTCAGTCTTTCTTGTTCGCTGATTATTATGCAAGAAGCTATTTGACAAAACGCCAGTATACAAAAAGTGGAATCGCAACAGATCCAAAAAAACTGGAGTAATAAAAATTGTTGGCTAAACAATGCCAGTAGCGATTCAGATGTGATCTAGCCTCTGAAACATAGCAAGCAGCAATCAACGTGTTCAGCCGTTTCATGTTTTCGTAATGTACGGTATATCTAACGGAGGATAGATTTCACTTGCTAAAACAACAACATGCGGCGAACATGCCGATTTTTGAGATAAAAGAAGATTAATTTTCGAAGCAAATGAAAAAGCAGAGCTTTCAATATTCTTTTATGAATTCTCACAGACTTTTCTAATGAACAGCTAAGTTTTTGTAATAACCTGGATCTTCAATATTGCCTGAGGAATGGTGAGCGATGAGTTCCATTTCACTTGAAGTTCAACCTCTTAAGCAATCACACGTCTGAAGCGAAATTTATAAATTATACACGAACAATGTACCTCTGGAGTACAAACCGATAGGTACAACTACTTGCCTCAAGAGCTTTCCCTAACTTGGTTCCCAGACACCTGATGCAAAATCTTCCTCAGAGTGCTGTGTGCTGTTGAAAAATTGTTATCCCCTTGAATAGTTGAGCTGGTTATTTCTTCGTTCATCAGCTTCAGGTTCTGGCTGTAGTTACTGACAGCGGTAAATAGTGAATCAGCTATCACTCTGTAAGCTACAAAGTCACTGAGAATCTAGACAGTTTACTTTCTGTTTCCTTACACCATTCCCATAGACGTTCGTTTTAAGTTATCCACGGGGAGAAAAATTGTGCCTTCTTTCGTCTGTAAAAAAACATTGCATAAGTGAAACCGTACATCAGATGGTATAACTTGTCACCACTTACAAGTGGACTGAGCTCCATACTGATAGATTTGCAAATTTGGAAGAATATATTTGGAGGAAGAATCTCTAGATTGCTGTGATATAAGGCGCAGCTTGCGACGGCAAATTTTGAAGTGATGACAGAAACCTGTGCTCGATAATCACAGCTATATCACTTAATCGGGAACACTCTGAACCCTTACATCTTTCGACTGCTTGAGCTTTTTTCTTCCGGCTGGAATACGCGCCTTAGTTTCCAGAACCAAACTTTCTTGATTAAGCCAGGCGTTCAGGGAAAAGGTCACGACGTTGAACAGAGCGAGGCTGTCCGAATAGCCTATACCTAGATCGACTCCCCATACTGTTTGCTAGAGCAAAAAATAGAGGTCAGTTCATACGAAAAGAAGAAATGGCCGGTTGACCATACCTGGCTGTTTTCGTCAATGAATGTGACGAAGTCAACTGACAGATAACCTATGATGCCAACCGATCTTGCTGTTTTTGCGATTTGCCTGATATATGCTGATAGAAGCTCAGGTGACACTGAGGTCTGCGGAATAGTGATGCCAAATTTGGAAAATGGGCGTCGGTCGACTATTTGGTCCCCACAACCCTCGATACTAAATTGTCCTTCGGGGTCGATGAAAACGTCAACCGTCAAACAGGTGTAATCTGTCGTCGGTGGCATAGCTTGGATAACACCACCTTTCTCAGTGAAATCTTGCATATAGATCCCCCAAGATTGATAAAGCGTCGTATTGCAAATGATGGCAGCTTTAGGTAGAACGGTCGCCAGCTCCCCCTGAACTCGTGTGAGTACGTATTCATGGGCCCAGGTAAACTGCCATTGGTTGTATCGCTTGGATCTTTGTAAGAACAACCATTTTAAACAAGGAAGATCGTTTGTCGCAAACGTGGCAATCCCATGGCCATCATGACTTTGGTTGGTTTTGAACAGCCACGTTGGAATTTCGAGGTTCTTCACAATCAGGACTGACAGCGCTTCTATGAGATGAGTTTGTGAGCAAACGTTCGATTCGCACGGCGGCAGCGGAATCCCAGCTTCCTGCAGAATGCGGAGTGCGCCACACTTGCTTCCGAAAATGGAAGCCAAGTGAGGATCGATACCGAGGTACGGCACTCCAAGGAAATGAGCGACTTCGAGGTCGTCAAGATGAGGGAATCCACTTATTAAACAAGCAGGTTGACCGTTGATGGCGTCTCGAACTGAATGCAAGCTCACACCACTGTATTTGAATAGCGTGGAAAGGCAGAACTCGGATGCCTGCACGGGGACTATTATTTTAAGGCTCAAAATCGTTCCAAGTCTTAATTTGAATTCGGGGTATACTGACCGGAAAGCGGTCGATATGTACCGGGACTTCTAGTGAAAAGCGTTTGTTCATAGCTTGTTCGGTTGATTCGTGACCCATGCTAGCAAGCCGAATAAATTGACGAGAATATTCGGTATCACGATCCTGTAGTGGCATTGGGGAAACATAAATCACGGTGACGTTGGAATCTGTAGGAGAACAAAGAAAAGGATTGGGTGTCTGCGTAGAGCGATGAACTGCGTTTACGTAGTAAAAATCTGAGCGACCAGAACAAGCGGCTACACATCCACTAAAACAGCTGTCATACCTCTCAAGTCACCGAGACGTCCAAACTGTCGGTTTTCCCGAAGGCCAATGCCCCGAACCTTTTGTCGGAATTTCTCTTCCCATCCCAGGGAGGGCATGTGGATGTATGTTCGTCGGTTCGCTCTGAAACTTCTCCAGTTGATCTCGAGCTCCTACTACAAGAACCAGCGTGCCTATCGATGTACTTTTGTATTTGCAGTTTGTACCTTGGACTTCTCTTGATAGAACAGGTATGCCTGTTCTCTGGTGAAAACCACTTTTTCACGGATAGCTTTCGTCTGCATCCACTGCATCCAAATCTTTGAGATGATATTGGCTGCTTTTCGCCTCCGTTTATATTCAAGATAGTGTCGTCTTATGTAGAAGCGTCGCCAGTTCGCCTGTAAAACGGTTGCTGCGATGTTTCGGCCATTCTCTCCCTTGAATCGCCATCCCTGGCGTAAAAAGCTTCGTTCAAGATGAAGTTGATATCAATATACTCCGGTCTTACCGGAGTTTTCAAGAATTTCATAACCTCGTCCTTATTATCGAGCAGGTCCACTAGTTCGCTTTTCGAGAACACATCTCGCATTCCGAGATTGGTGACCTTCTTGCCCAGCTTGGCTGCAGTAATGGAAGCAGTTGGGATGTTGTAGGATTTGAGAAAGTCTTTCATGGCATGTAATACTGCTTCGATTCTGGAATTGACCTTAGATTATTTGAAAGCCAAATAGAATGATTACTTGCCGGCTAGACCTGCTGGCAAAACACCAAGCCCGTACCAGCTGACCTTGGAATGAAATCGTAGAAGGCAGTGAGAACAGTAACAAGCTGCGCGTCGTTTTCGTCCAGTTTTCCATCTCGTATAATGATAGAAGGTAAGGTGTGTGGTAACAGATAATTCTGAACCACTAGGTTGGAGGGGGGAGTGGCCGGTACGCTCTGAAGCTCTTGGTTTGGGGAGGATTTATCAGTGAATTTTGATAAGGAGCATCGCCCTACAAGCAGATAATGTACAGTTGTATCGTGAACAAGAGTTGAGATGGTGTCTTAGGGCGTCTAAAGGCAGATAGAACTGTACCTTGTTCTTTTCTTTGAAATCCGTACTGGAAGCCGTCGTGATCGCGCCAATTGCACATCGGTTTATCAAGGCTCTCAATTTTCCTTCGCAGAAGAATGAGACCCCGAGGAACAGACTTGCTGCTTTTACTCTAGTAAATCATAAGTCTGCATCTAGAGAAGACAATATTCCGAAAACTAAATTACAGGTTGACTGGGTTTGCGACTGGCTATGTCCTCTGATGACTTCACCAGTTTCACGGCTTTTCGGTGATCCAATTTCGCGACTTCGCGTCCGTCACGGCTAGTCGATTCTGACCTGACCCCCGTAAATGCTCGGGTTTGCACAAGGCGGGTGCAGTTAGCCAAACGTTTTGCCCCCAGTCCCGCCTGTTTTGGTTTAAACACTGCTGCAGCTCCGTTTTTAACATAAATGTCACCAAGTTTGGAGATGTAAGCCTACGAACGGATAATATGCCCGTGGTCCATGATTCCAGTCTTCGAACATCCATCAACTCACATCGATGTTTTGTTTACATTTCATGACAGCGGATGAAACTTCGTTCGGAACACTGAATGATGCGATCGTAGCACTGAGAGCCTGGATCTCTTCTCCGACTAGCAGAACTAATTTTCCGACTTCACTCGATGATAATAGATTTTCAAGATCCACGAACATTCTGACGTTGCTTTTAATGTGATATCAAATCGCAGTGCAGTTGGTACAGGATCAATGCAATGAGGGAGAATCGCCTCCATCGACGTAAACAGCAGAGAGTTGTCATGACGAGCTCTGGTGATTCGAAAATCGACTGAGTACAGATAAGCGTTTCAGTTGAACACGAATATTTGGAATGGAGCCCCCTAGTTCTTGTCCGGAGCAGTCTATTGATCCTTGCAAACTCAATCTTGATCAGTTGTATTTGGCCGTGGTACCTACTCTTGATCCGCTCATCCCATATGAGGAACTCAGCCTCAGCGAGCACCGCAGTCATGTGCTCGACAAAGAAGCCGTCATTCAGAAAAGCATGGACAAATTTCGAACGATCAAGTTCGGGTTCGATGTGGTATACCACTCCGTAGCGGACGGCTTAAAGAAGAAATGCATGCTGGTTGATCATTCCACTCAGATGATTGCGGCTGATTTGGTGGATCTGGCAGATGTCGAGCTGGCTGCTGATCAGATGTGTATTGAGCTCCAGAGTATGAACAGTGAATACAAACAGATCCACGAGATGATACCAGTGGAAGCCGACAGGTGAGCTCTAAGAAACCTATAGTTGACCATGTTTATCGAACCTTGTTCACAGATAGGCAAGTTGGACTGGCTCATGTGAAGCTCTACAGTGAAATCGTGCAGTGCATCGAAAAGGCACAGTTGGATAGCCTCAGTGAACTGCAGCGTTTACAACGGTGGTTTGACCGACAATACCACGATGCTATAGCGAGCTTGATGCGATGGTGGAAGCTCTATGACGAATCTCTAAGTATCAGATTCGAGCGCGAACTAGCGGATGCGAACAACGAAATCCAGGTCATGGTACGGACATACAAGAAACAAATCGGGGACAAGGCAGCCACTGTTGATTTTCTGCAGCGAGAAGTAAGTGCATTTTGTAATCAGCTGAAGGCGATTTTACCATGAATGCGTTTTTAGATGGATTCGTTGAACGATCAGATTAAGCAGATTGACGACAGAAGACGAGAGGAAGAACAGAAAAGTAAAGGGAAACTCAAGAAGAAACAGAAAGAACTTGATCGGATGCAGCTAAACGTCGACAGGGTCAACATGAAAACCCAGCTGATGCGAAGTGAGGAAATGACCTTGAAAGCTGCACTGGCAGAGAAGGATGCACATCTTCGACTGTTACAAGAACAGCTTAACAGACTTCAGAACGACTCAGCAGGTTTGTGGCATGAATGTCTCCAGTTGGAACATACCTTTGAGTATAGATTGTTTTTCATTCTGCAGCTCTGGAAAGTCAACAACAGTCGCAGCTGAGTAGGCTGAAAGATCAGCTTGTAGAAGAAACCAAGCTCTTCAGGGCTATACAAGAAGAATATGACTCCTACATGAATATGATCAATAATCCTCCTCCACTCTCTGAAACTGACACGAGGAAGATGTCAGATCTGCAGGACAAAATGAACCGTGTTAAAGGTGAACTAGTCAGCTACAATCAACAACTTCGCATCATCCAGCAAGAGGTACATGGCTTGGACCGGTTATTTGACCGGAGGTTCCAGACGCTGCAAAAGATCGGCTTCATGTTCCGCAACGAAACATACGTCAGAAGAATGCTAGAACGAAAGTTCTACAAATCAGCAAACTTTATGAACCTGGCCGAGATTGGTCGAACCGAGGAACCCAAGGAGAAAAAGGCTGACGTAAAAGGATTACAAGAAGTCGACCTGTATGGCTTTGCTTTGGTGGAAGAAACAGAACAGGAATCTGCTTCGGGAGATCGTCTTGCCCGTGTTCCCTCGAACGAAACAGAAGACCTTGCCACTTTGTCCAGGCACAACTTAAAATCCGGTGGTTCAGCGATAGTGAAAATGAAAATCGACGAGAATGCGCCATGGTGGTAGCCAGAAGATGACATCCCGGTACCAATTCGGGTAGTGCTAGCACTTGTCTTATCATGCTGGCTGATGGAATGGTTGTGGCGAGAGCCTGCATCGAGCCTGATCACGCTGAAGTATTTAGTATGTCTAGCCCTGTTTTTGTTTGATCGCTATTACGGTACAGTACTGTGAATTCATACAGTTACCGTATCCATATATCCATATAGCTAACTTACCGCTGTACATCTTTCACCTGGATGCAGATGACCAGATGACGGTGGACAGAGCATTATCGAAAAACATTGAAAATATTGTGGTTCGAAGTTACTGCTGCCGACATGTGGGAAATACCAAACCATGTGAGGAAATTTACACACACACCGATTATGTTAACCATTCACGGCAGGAAGGCGCTTCTCTGAACTGGCGCTCCGAGCGCCTCTCTACAATGGAAATCTACGATTGCCCAGTCGGCTATCCTTATGAGCCATGTTCAAAGTATGTTGATGAAAGTCCAAGGGCACACAGAAGCGGCCGACGGAGTTCGAGAATCAATATGTATCCCAAACTGGATTTTTAATATGTTTTTAGTTTTTTCGTCTTTCTTCTATCTTCGGTAAGTTCTTGTAAATGCTCCAACAAGGCTACATTTTCTCGGAGTTCTAGAAATCCTCCTGCGGCAAAGAAGCCTTCCACGTCGTTCACAATAAAATCCGACACACTTTCTTTCAGCTCCAACATTGTGTTTTCCTCCGCAAGGTTCAGAAAATAAGCTGCGTTCCAGAAGGTCAAATGCTTGGTGAGCTCGCGTGTGCAACCTTTGATTAAATCAACTATCTTGTACTTGTTAGCTGCAATGATGAGCTTCTCCGCAAGTTTCGGATTCCATTCATTCTGTCCGTAAAGAAACTTGAGCATCCCTTCCAGGGTTTCACCGTCGACATCTTTAATCACACACACCCCTGTCTGGACTTCTTTCAAGTTATGCTCGAACATGGCGGCGAACACTTCACTCCGGGTTGCCAATACCAGTTTATGTGCGGAGAAAAGCTTGTCGTCTGAAGACTGCAGCTGAAAATCACTGTGCTGTTTCGATTTGTAGAGCATGGCCATCGATCGACCCACAAGATCTGACGGGGTCAACAGGTCTTCTATAAGATCCCCTGCCACTATGGTGAACTGGATTCGGACTTCAATTCGAATGTAGTCATCGATGAATAACTCGTTTTTGAACAGACTGTCATGGCGAAGAAGATAATGGGATCCTTTAGTGTCATCCTGATCTTTGAATACAAAGTTGGCCTCATCTCCGTGTGCAAGAACTTCTCCATCCTGACTGAGTGCTCTAGAAAATGAATCAGATTGCTCACAGATGGACACTTCCCATTTTCATGGACGATTGCACTCTCACACAAAATAGAAGTCAGTGTCAAATTCGAGAGTGGTTTCGTTGTCCAGCGCTAAAAATGCTCCAATATGATCTTTCTTTTCGGAGTACGAAGGCTCCCCTTCAGGCACTACTTTCGAGCAAGAATAAACGTCGAGTTTCCAGCATACGCCGTGCACTCCTTTCAAGCCCAAGTTCCTCATCGGGAGATAAGCATTGAGTACACTTTTCCCGACTTTCACTTTGGAAAACTCATGCAATTCTAACCCAATGACGCACTTATAAATGTCATTTTCGGTATCATTGTCGAAAACGGCGGGCTCGCCCGAACTAGTCATCGCTGCCATGTTGATTGAATCCGTTGGATGATGAGAACGCTGCTGATGACAATGCTCTTAGTATCACGTCCGTAAACAGCGACAATTAGTTCCGTCCCGAAGTTCCGCGACCCATGTCAGTTAATCGATGAGACCACCGAACATGGACAAAAACAAAAAATTCAATATCAGAATTTTTATGGCCTTTTCGAATCAGCTGAACATGACAGCTTGTTGCTCAGGCCGAGAATACGATTTCCTATCAGGTTCCAACAACGCCGAACGACTACGTCTCCTCCAATAAGTTCAAGCCACCTTTGCCCTATCGATTGACTGAAGGGAGAAACGGTTAACCAGTAACTACGTCTCCTCCAATAAGTTCAAGCCACCTTTGCCCTATCGATTGACTGAAGGGAGATGGGCAAGTGGCTTGAACTTATTGGAGGAGACGTAGTTACTGGTTAACCGTTTGGAACTTTGGATTGGATCACCGGTATAGTGAACTTGAGACAATCCAGAATGAATACGTTAACTTCGTCTTTGACAGCAGATAACGTCTATTCTACCAATCAATCATACAGCTGGAAATTATGGAAATAATCTTCTCCGGTGAAGTTTTTTTTTCTTTCCCCAACCGCGATCACGCAAGCATATTTCCGAATTAAAGCCAATTTTCGACAAACAATAGAAAAAACAGTGACGCTAGCTTCATCAGACTCACGAAGTCTTACTAACTGGTTAGATACAAAATCAGGATGACAAACTGAACTCGGCATGTTACGAGAAACAAATGAAGAAGAAAACGGAAACACAGCAGCTACTGAAAAGCCGCACATCCCAAGTTGGACAAGTTGCCGAAACTTCTAGTCATGATTCATCGACTCTTCTGTCGGCTGGGCTTGCATCTGCTTTGGTTTATCTGCATCAGCTGCTTTCTTCGTCCCAGATACGATATCATCAATCCTCAGAAGTAGAATCGCCGTCTACTTACAAAAACACAACTAGAAATATGTAGCTTCCAACCACTAGAGTAATAAAGACTTGCCTCCACAGCTGTCTTGTAAGTCTGAGCTTTGACGGCAAATGGCTCCCAAACTCCATATTCCTTCATATCAACCAATTCACCGGTAGTCCCGTTTATGCCCCACGTCGAGTTCCCAGAAGACGCATGCTTTGCCTGGATGAACGAAAACAGTCCATGAAACATGCGATTCACTAGCACTCCCATGCCAAATCCAACAATCAACAAACGAAAAAGTAACGGAAAACAGCGAAGTCATTTTACAGAGTCGACAAAATAGCGGAACTCACCCGGAGGGCTGTCAACGACCGAATCGGACTAGCTCCGCAATTTTGCGCCAACGTTCGAGGAATAACTTCAAGAGCAGTCCCAACAGCGGCGTAAGGCCCTTTCCGGACACCAGTGATTCCATCGGCCTTTTTCGCCATGGCCTGCAAGAAAACTCTTTACAACCAAGTGCTCCTGGATGTTCACTTTCACTGCGACAAATAAAATCTCTTGGAAATGAAACCGTCCAGATTAATTTGTTACAGTAATATTCACCTGAGAAATGGCCATCTCAACGGCACCTCCACCAGGAACAATGAGTGGCTCCAACAGGACATTTCGGGCAACATTCATTGCGTCATGCAGATTACGCTCTACTTCATTCAGAAGATCTTTGCTTCCACCACGGAGAAGAATGGTACAAGCTTTGGGATTCTTGCAGCCTGTCACAAAGGTCCAGTATTCATCGCCGATCTTTTCAATGTTGAACAATGCTGCTTCAGTTCCAACATCTTCCTCGCGTAACTCGTCGGTTCGATTGACGATCCGAGCTCCACAAGCACTAAAAAACAGTTAGGCACATTAACCACCACTCGAAAAATCAAATCACACTGAAATTTCAGGTTTTCTTAAAATAGAGATCTTTCTTTCTGTTCTTTTCCAGCATTCTTCTAAGTCTTAAAAATATATTACCGAGCTATGCGGTTGTTGTCGGTTTTGCGGACACGACGAATGGCCGTAATGCCTGCTTTCAAGAGAAAATGTTGCGCCAGATCGGAAACTCCCTTTTCCGTGAAGACAACATCCGGTTTAAATTTGATGATATCGTCGCAAACATTCTTGATATATTCTTCCTCCAACTGAAGAAGCTTGGTGAAGTCGGCTTCCTGAGTGATTTCTATGTTAGTCTGGCTCTCCGCCTTCTTGTATTCCAAATTGCAATCCAGAAGAATGATCCTCGGATTTTCGATTCGGCTAAAAAAAGCAACGTCCAGGAAATGAGATAAAAGAACAAAAACGCAGATAAAAACCCGAAGAAATTCAATTTAAGAATTACCGTTTCATTTTGGCGTGCGTAACGTCTTTGTTAACCATAACTCCGTCCAAAACTCGGGAATCCTCCACGGATCCACCAGGAACTTTCTCAATCTTGGCATACCGCTTGATGTCAACTTCCTTCCTTCCAGCATCATCAATAAAGACAGTTTTGGTCGCATCATAAGCCAACTCACACGCCAAATTTCCCCTGAAAAAGAAACGCACTCGAGTTTAAAAACTGTCTTGCGAAATTGATAAATAAAAGTATGTGAGTTCATAAACTAAGGCGCTGAACAGGAATTCAACACTGTGAACTCCGATCAACACCAACTCTTTTGAACCAAACATCACTCTTCCACAAAGTTAACGCCGAGACATCGTATAATTTCTAGCGAATAGATAATGAATCAGCTGACTCCCTGTGGTGAGACTTCATAGACACGATAAAGAAACCACTAATGAGAATCACTGATGAGATTCGAAAAATCTAACTCAACAGTGTCCCGATGGGCTATTGTTTTTCTTACCAGCTTCCCAACATTTTGGTCCCCAAGCATGTACCAATGATCTCCAACATTCTGTCCTTGCTGGTCGTATCAACAGTGACTGCAATCTGATCTCGGACAATATTTATAATATCTTCCAAAGCCTGGCGATACGCGCTGATGATGATAGTTGGATGGAGATTTTCTAGGAAGGGTTCCGCGGCTGTCAGCATCTCTCCGGCTAAAACAACCAATAAAAATATGAACCAATTGAGCCATATGATAGAAAACCATCGTCAAAGCTGGAAAAACGACCGGAAATAACAGTGATAATAAATAATGACCATGTTTTCATAATAACAGTAATTTTTTCCATCGAATTTCATGAAACTGATGAAAATATAAAAAATAAGGGGACAGTTTCTTGTTTGCTCAGAGACTATGACCATGACTGTTATCGTCATTTTCAACTGTGTGAGCCCACTCAATATTCCACGAAATAAGGCCAACATGCCACTGGAAGGCATGCTCGCTGAAGATCGTGGTAGCCCATTTTCCAAAAATTAGCAATCCCAAACCTGACCGTGTTTCCAACCAATCTGCAGTAAATCTACTGAAACTTCGTCTCAACTTGAAAGGAAAACTAGTCCGATTTTGCACCAACTTTTTTTTGGTTTCACTGATGCCAAGATCGTCTTACCGAGAACAATGACGGAAGTGGTACCATCCCCAACTTCCTCATCTTGAGTACGGCTGATTTCGATCATCGATTTTGCAGCAGGATGCTGGACAGTGATTTCGCGAAGAATGCAGTTGCCATCATTGGTGATGACGATTCCACCGGTGGGATCCATGAGCATCTATAAAATAGAACTTTGTTTTAGAAAGATATTTGGAATAAATATTTTGAGTACGTATGCGAGTCAAGAAACACTTGTATGTTCAGAGACTATGACCATCCTCATTTTTTAAAGCAGTCAACTGTTTGGACACTCTCAATCTTCCACAAAATACAGTATGGCCAAGACACCATCAAGCTGGCGAACTGGCTGAAGATTGTGGACATTATAAAAAACCAAAACGACTATCTAAGTAACGAAAATCTATCTCCAGTAATGTTCAACCAATTTAACATACGGCCTTCAACAGCATTTATCCATAATAATTCTAAAAACGCAAATATCACTTCTCACCTTCAGCATTGCTCGAGGACCCAGGCATGTCCGGATAATGTCGGCAACAGTCTATAAAAAGATACTCTCAATTACTTTCAACATTTTGGCTCGACAATCGCTGAGAAATCCTGACGAAAAGTACATTCGTCGAGGACCCATCGAAAACCACGAGGAGCCCATACCTTGGCAGCACTGATGTTTCCAGTCTGCACCTTCCTGCCTGATTCCCTCTTCGTATTTTGATCTAGAATCATCAAAACAAATCAAAAAATGCATGGTGAGGATAACTCACGGCCTACTTACTAAGTACAAGAATAGGACGATTCATCATCATTTTTGAAAATTTCCGGTGTAGGTGGATTCCAAACTCTCAGATCTAAATCAGCAGAAGCAACAGGATGACATTCACCAGGCTCGGGCTCGAAAGGAAGAAATTCAGAAAATCTGGGTGAAACCTGGGAATTAATCACGGAGAGATCTAGGGAGACGAGCAAAGCAGAAGTTTTCAAAATTTACTCGAGTTCCATGCAGAAACGGTGGAGACCTGTAGACCAGCCCCCTAAGCCAGGCCAGGGGTAATACAGGGGTCTGTCGTTCAAATAGCATGGATCTCCATTCGCATAGCTGGATGGTTCACACTGAAATTTCAAATCCAGGATCTGAAGTTACGTTTCAATCTGCTCTTTAGTTCATCACCAATTATATTCCAAATTGATGATTTGTCCCCAAACTTCACATTCATATCTGAGTTCAATTTCCGCTGCTGTGTTTATGATCATTTGGCGTCGGCATTTAGGACTTCTTGTCGAGTTTTGTTTGAGAAATGGCCCCGAAATCCAAGTTTGTGACTGTGATGCTTCAAAGCTTGGCTACATCCCACAAAGTGATGGCCGTCCGAGGAAGGCTGGAGGCAAAGCTGGAGCAGGTTCGTTGGGATCCTCTGGTCCGCGAAGAAGTGCTTTATCGGGAGGTCAAAAAGCTCAAATCCATTAAAGACAGATGATTGTTTTTATAATTATCTCCCATAAATTTAAAGGGTATTTGTCTCTGGTTGTCGTTTGCCGTTTGTATTTGTGGGGTACGGCTAGATTGTATTAGTCAAGGAAAGTACATCTGTCTTCCGCACAAAGTTTGATCGTGCATTCGTGCGCAGCCGAGTGTGTTTTCTGTACAGGGAATCGTTGTTGTCATCAATAAACTGATAATTGTGAGTCAATTTCAGAAAAAAAGTAAATCATAAGTTTGGTATCACTTCACTTTATATTTACTATGATCACGTGGGTAGTTCCCATTCACGAAGAAATTTTATTTACTCCACAAAATACGGACTTCTGAGGGACAGCTGAATTATTTCATCCAATCATGACCCGCTTCCGGCCGCGTAACCGGACCTCGTGGAATTTGCTGGCGATTTCTTTCTTATCCCTGGTGCAGTTCCCAAAATAGTTTTCCAGCAGTATCGCGAATAATTTTTCAGTTCCCGGATGCGAACTCAGGAACGCTCTCTCTAAGACATACAAATCGACACTTTTGTCTTCCGGGCTTTTGCTGACATATCCCAGCCCGAAATCGATGAAATGCACGTCGAGGTTTTCTGCGGGTGGCGGAAGTACAAAGTTTGAGGTTGTGAGATCTCCATGAATATTGTCGCCTTCGTGTAATCTGGCAATTATGATTCCCAGTATTTCCATAAGCTTCACCAAAAGCTGACCGCCGTTAGTTTCGGTCTCTTTCTTCTTTAGGAGATCATCAACGAAGGCCTTGCAGGTGACTGAATTCGGGAAATATTCCAAACATAGACGGCTGGTGCCGTAGTCCGCGAAATAAACCGTCGGAACTTTCAAACCTGAAAAAAAGTATGGTATCAATATCAACTCGTAAGACGGAAGAAAACGCTGATGCGTGATGCGCAAGGACGTTTGGGCACGAACCTGAGATTTTGCACCGCACCAGCATTCTGGCTTCCGATTTGAACCTTTCTTGCGTCAAATGTTGGTCGAGAAATTGATGACGGTACTTTTTCACAAATCTTTCTTTCACGACAGCCGGTCTTCCGAGAAATTCACCAAGATAAATTCTCCCTTCAGCTCCCTGTTTCCAGAGTTTGAAAGCTGAAAGATCATCCATATTTCTATCACAAATTCAAGGCCGTGATGCAGGAAGGGCAGCTCCCTGGATAAATAAGCCAAACAAGAAAACCGTAAAATCTCGAAAATCGAAATAAATTGTGATAATGGTCGGTGAGGGTCCCAGCATATGCGCCTGCAATAGCGGCTTGCTACCCATCCACAATCAATCAACCCCACAAAAAGTGATTGTTTACGTTTTATTTTACGTCTTTTTGTTTCCCCGTCGTTTCAGCTCCTTCTTTTCCTCTCCTTCGTTTTTTCCTTCCTGAAATCTCACTGGGCAAAATACAATATTTATAAGTTCATTTATCTTGATTTGCATATGTCACCATGTCGGTCACAAAAGCAGGCTCAAATCAGGACGTTTTACAGCAGATTGGTACGATTGAAGATCTTCATAGTCTTACTGGAATTCTCGGGCTCGGAGCTCAGATATCTTTTTCTTCGTCAAAATCATCACTTCTTTCAACACCTACAGGTTGGTATGTTTAACATGAACTAGTTCTTGTTTATTTCGTGTAGTAATTTTGTCTGAAAATACGGTAATAACTGACAGCAAAATTGTCGACTTATTTGTTTTTCTTCGAACAAAAACATGACGATATAGATAACATCATAACATGTGAAATCGATTTATTTCATTTCAGAACAAAAAGATGCTACTACTGCAATCGGAATTTCGGAAGACGAAGCTGGTTCAACTGACGAAGCTGAAAGGCAGAGAAAGTTGTGGACGAAGAACGTTCTAGTTGACATCAGCTGCGATGGCAGATTCATGGTGCTTGCATCGGAAAAAGAAATTACAGTTTTATCCAACAAATGGAAATCAGATAAACAGGTTTTTAGCAAATTCTGGAATGGATCACTTGCTGAAGGTTTGTTCGACATATTTTTTTTTAAAACTATTTTCCATCAGAAACGGAAGCGATCTCCAAACTAATTTTGTCTTCAACTATTTTGCCACAACGTGATTTCCGCTTTGCTGAGAAACCTGGAGTTGTTTGGGGCTGATCGTAGTTTCCAGCATCGTTGTAAATTTACCTATTTGTTTTCAGAAACTGGTTCGACGGAAGTACTGACCTGTTGCATCACGCTTCCACTGACCTCGCGGCATCGATCGTCCGACGGAGTTCCTGACTGGACCTGTATTGTCTATGGTTTCAGAAGTGGCTTTGTCGCATTCCATACCGAAACTGGCTACACTGTACATCGCCAGCAATTCGATATCGGATCGGTTGTACAAATTAAATTCGTCTCTCCTCCCAGCCTCAGCTTTAGCGGGAAGATTTCCACGCAAGAACTTGTTATTCTCTACGACAATGGGATTGTCATTGTCATCAATGGACCCGAGCTTTACCATTCCCTTCAGGTAAATTTCAAGTCAATTCTAGTTTTCGTTGAATTAAGCTCTGTTTGTCTAGCTTGCATTCCGTTGCAGTACGAAGATCTCTCAATAAAATCTCATAGTCTTTTCAGAGTTTCAAAAATTGTGCCGCCGATGCCGTTTCCCGGAAGCGAGCGGAAGATGAAGATGTTGAGACCCGGTCCATCAACCACGAGAAATTCCAGCTGGAAACGCAGCAGACTATCCATGACATAGCTTCCTTAGGCTCCAGCCAGATTAATGGCTTCGATCAGCTGCTCAACGCCTCGATACTGGGCGGAAGAAGTGCGAGTGTCAAGATGCCGCTACCCAGTTTCCGGCGGATTGTGGCTGTTGGCGGATACCCACTGGTCTCGAGTTATTTTATCATGGAGGGGGAAACTGGACTGGAGCTGGGAGAAGTTGCGAAAGCGGTGGCCAGTAAAGTCAGCTCGGTCGTCACCTCGAAAATCAACAGCGCTGCCTCGCGGTTCGGTTTACAGGTACTGACATACTTTGATATCGCATGTTTGTTACTGTTATCATAACTGGTATAGAGGATCTGAAATATTGTTTTACAGGGGTTTTTGAACCGTGCGATGCCGTCGACCAAGCCAGCAGAAAAGAAGAACAAAGTCCTTCCCAAATCAGCAAAAGACGTCAATCCTCGTTTCAGTATTTTCGACGACCGGCGTTGCGCTTCGTCCATTTTCTTATCAGGGAGTCACCGCTTAGCGGCTATGACGGACTATTTTGGGCGAGTTTTGCTTCTCGACTGCACTTCCGGTCTCATTGTCAAAATGTGGAAAGGCTACCGGTCAGCGGAAGTAGCTTGGATTACTTTAAGCGGGACCGGCTCAGACAAGAAGACGCTGTATGTAAACTACTCCAGTTCATTATTTTGAATAAAATTCTAAACATGTTGAAATGCGATTTGAATTACATTTTGTTAAAAATGTAGGTTTGTGGAATGCCTTATAATATATGCTCCACGTCGACATCTTTTGGAAGTATGGAGCGCCCTATCCGGTCGCCGTTTAGTGGCATTGCACGTGAGTCAGGGATTGCGACTTGTTCCCATCAGCCCACATCCTCTCCACTTAAATTCGCCTTCTGGGGACCAATCATGCGTTGCCACAAGTTCTTGTTATTTCCTGGATATTTCTGGAAACATTTACTCCCTGAATATCCCGTTCTACTTGGTTGAGGAAGGAGCGAATGTGGAAGACGCCCGGGATGCTCAGGCATTTCACAAGCTGAAGGAAAATATCTTTGGCTCGGTTGAGAAACTTAGAAGTTATCTGGATGAAGTTATCTCTCCTGCAATGAAAGATCAAGCGGTGGAGTTGATTCTTCGAAATCCAGAATGTCTCTTGGAAATCGACGATCTGTGTGAAATTCTGGAAACCCAAATAGCGACATTTTCAAGTGAACCGCAGGAAGAGGAATGGAGAGCGTTCACGAAAAAATGGCAGGCACTGCTGGCGTACCTTCGTTGGTATCAGGTAAACTTTTACATTTACTGCCACAGTTTTTATTCCGGATTTTGTGTGGTGTATTACGAAAAATTGATTATTTTATACAAATTCCTGGCAGGGCTGGCACAGCCCAGCCCAAAATTTTTTGGGCTGAGCTGCAGCTCAGTCAGTTTTTGTGCTAAGCAAGAAATTTTGAATACTTTGAAATACGAGATACATGAGCGAATAACATCTTCAAAATCTCTCGCTTAGCACAAAAACTGACTGAGCTGCAGCTCAGCCCAAAAATTTTTGGGCTGGGCTATGCCAGCCCTGATTCCTGGTATTGAAATATAGCTTCTTTCCGAATACAATCGAAAATAATGTGGATTTGTGTTTTACTTCGTTTGGTATGAAGCACTTTTGTAATAATACCTATATGTTTTATTACACAAGTATGACTTAATTTCTGTGAGCTAAAATTGCTGAAGTTTTGGTCTCGAATTTTTCTTATTGCGATTTTGAAAGATATTCTTGGAATTGCGTTGTGCATAGTGTGGACGTCATGCAAACGTAGTTTCCGCGATTGACAACTGATTTGTTTCAGCGGATCATCGTGAGTTGGAAACGTTTATCGCAGCAATCTTCTCGATGCTCCCTGCTCGATGAAACTTTTGTGAAGAAACTGAATGAGATTTCCGAAAGCGTCGGATTCCCGCTTCTGACCTCCGTCGCATCAGCTCGGAAACCATCGGGTTCGGAGATCAAAGTGATTGACTGGAGAACGTTCGTGGATCTTTGTCAGTCAGCTCTACATCAGGACTCCCACGGTGTGATTACTGTGATACAGGATGAGGGAAACTCCCTCGAATCCTTCGATTTTCTGCGGATTCTATTTGAAGCATACTTTCTGGGAAAAATCGCTACCAGTGGAGACTTTCAAGATGTTTTCGGTTTCTTGGAGAAAAATGAAGTCTACAGTCTGCTTGTGCGTTTCTGGCTGTCAGAAAAATTCGATTTGTCAGGTACGGAGGTGTCCGGAACCACTTATTACAAGATTTCGTTTGTGTAAAATGTTTTGCGCCATTTTGTGATCGATCCATGTGTTTTTTCAGGTGATTTACGTGGAAAGCTGGAACTGCTGCAGTCGTTTCTTTCAACGTTGTTTGGCATTCAGGTTCCTGAAGCACTGCCAGAAACTCGTCTGCTCATTGAGAACACTCGTAATCTTCCAGCCGCATTGACTTTCAGTTTCGTGATCATCACCACATTCTTACCCCGTTCAAATTTGGATCAGCAAGTGGAGGCTCAATCAGATGAGTGGGAGTCCATTTGCAAGGAATCCGTTGAATGGACCCGGTTATCTCAACGCATCGAGAGTCTACTCTCGCTTCAGGTACAATATCTATAAGAGTTTCTAACACCATCTTGGAACATTTTCGTGAACCATGCCTGCAGTTCTTTTATTATCCACAATTTGAATGTGGCGTAATTCCAAGCAGAATTTTCAGTTAATTATGGATATTTTGCAGGGTTTCTTGGTGCGCTTCATGCCTGTAACTAAGTCTTTGGTTGATGCCAATCAGCTCTCCGTCCGCGAATTCATTTCACGTGGAAGTTGCGCCGCAGCCGAGTATCTTGCTTCCTGGACATCAAACGGCTTTCTGGATCTTCCGCCGACTGCAATTATGAAGTCATTCTATTCATCTGACATCGAAATTCGCCTGCCATCACTCGAATCGGAAGAAAAAGATGACCGACCGTTGAGGTTTCTAAACACGCAAGAATTACTGTTTGACCAAAAAGAAATCACTGAAGCTCTGAGTGTCCTGAAAGCAATCTTTCCAAAAAGCCTTCATCCAGATGTTTTGTTGGCTGAATGTGCTTGGGCTTCGGTGGTTAACTGGAGCAAGAATCCACAGGAAGTTGCGGTGCTGAATACTGCTGTGATGTACCTGAAGGATATCGTTGATGGACCAATAGTGCATGGTCGGTTCAACCGCTGTTTGAAGTTCATATCTGGCGTTTGAAACTAACTCTGTTTTTAGGGCTTTCATTCCTGATGTGGAAAACGTTTTTAGCTGAACGAGTGTCGCAGTTTGCAAACCTGCTCGAAAAGGTGGGGAAAGTTCCAAAAGAAAGATTGTTCACCCGGGATATGAATATGAACGAGTCAGCTGTGTCTGCGTTTCTCGTCTTAACTCACAAACTTCTGGGGTATATGCTCGATGTAAGTTGTACATGGCTCATCATTCCCGGAACTATTCCAGGGTTTCAAATACGCTGTCTTTCTTTCTTCCAGGCTGATACAACGTCAACGGCCAACACGTTTGCTCCGCAACACGACTTTCTTTGGCTTGAAGCTGAGACTACAGTTCGGACATCCGTGGTTGAGCTTTCTATCCTGCAGCCTCTGACAACAGCTCCTCTCTTAAAACACCACCTCGTTCTCCTCGATATTCTTCGGGCAATTATGGAATTCAACCTGAAAAACGTCAAGCCACTTTCACTCTTCGATTTCAAAGGAAAGGAAGCGTTCTTTCAAGATTTGACATCGCACCCACTTCTCTCTGTTATGGAAGTCGATCAAACTGTTTTACAAAATCGAACGCAGGTTTGAGTGACCTAGATGATGGATGATATGGGTTTCACGTTACTAACTTTTCAGTTTTTGTCGCGAGCTTTCTCAGCCGTTGTGAGGACTGCTTCGGAACTCTGCATCCAGCCGGATGTGGAATGGGTTGAGCGGTTATTGGAGATTGCAACCTATTGGGAAATAAGTGGGGATGAAACGCGGAGTATGTATGTTATGGAGTTGTTTTCACATGGAATGGATGAGATCGGTGAAGGTGTCTTCGGCGCCATCACTGACAAGAATCCGGTTTTGAAACCACTGTTGACCTTGGTTGGACAACGGCTTGCACTTTTGACAACCAGTACAACGTCACAAACTGATTACGCGAGAAATTTGTCGACGATGACTCCTAAGATGGTTTCTTGGATTCGATCGATGGTGAGAAATTTTCTTCTTTTATTCTATGTTTTTCTGATTTGTCTAAAAGTAATCAAACCGGTATCCGAAATTGGTGACTTTCTCTACGTTCTCTTTTTCTTTGTAGGATTTTTCATCTTTAGCCAACCAGAATGCCGATGGGCAATCCACTTATCACCTAGTTCGAAATATCGTTCATGTGATGAAGAAGCATGATCCGGATTACAAACTTTGTTTGGAAGTGTTCGAATGGATGCAGTCTACCGTTGTGAATTCATAGAACTTCGCATGTAATTTGTAAATTAGTCTAGGTCCTTTGTGAGTTCGTTGCTCTCTGCCTTATTGCCGAAAGTTTGTTTTAATCTTCTGTGATACGCTCATTTTCTGAAATGCAGCTTCGAAAGCATAAATCAAGAATGATCATACGGAATGGAGTTATTTCAGAAAATTTGACCTTTCAGACATTGTATATGACGGCAGTATCGTTGGAATAATACAGTATGTCAAGTGTGATCCATACAGAAGCGTATATCTGACAGTGAAATGCATGTATGTTGTACATTGCCCCTTCACGGCCTGCTGATGAAATGACAAACCAAGCATCCACTGAATTTTGCCCCTATCACGTTTTTCTGATTTAGATCGTAGCTTCGTCGAAGCAAGTCTTACCAACGAAGTGCAGTATTTGTTGTGTTTTGTGTTCCAGTTGGCTTTGCATTTGTTACTGCCGAACATCTTGGTGGTAATATTCAGCTGACCATTTATAATTTCTCTGGGTGACTGAACTGGGAAAAGATGACGAGTGTCAAAGTTTTTGCCGGATCTTCGCATCCTGAGCTTGCCGAGAAAATAGCAGAACATTTGGGAATCCAGCTGTCCAAAGTGACGATCAACAAGTTCAGCAATCAAGAGATCGCGTAAAAATAGTAAAACCCCATGAATTGCTTGAATCGTCTAACATGATTTTCCCGTTTCAAAGCGTAAAAATTGGCGAATCGGTACGTGGACATGATGTGTACATAATTCAGACTGGTGCAGGAAATATCAGTGACCATCTTATGGAAACCTTCATCATGATCAACGCCTGCAAAATTGCAGCTGCTTCTCGGATTACAGCAGTCATTCCGTGTTTCCCATATGCCCGCCAAAGCAAGATTTACAAAGTGAGGGAAACTCGAATATTTCGTCATTTATGTTGATGGATATCTCTGTAGATAGCTCTTCTTAAAAGTTACCTGATTCATCTTTTATTCACAGTTGTGCTAATTACCTGGCTGTGCCCGTGTAGCTAGAGCAAGTGACCTTTGCTCTTCCTTGCACCGCTCTTTGCTAAAAATTGCCCGCGTTCTCGTATGCTTTTCTCACTGCCTGCATGAGTCTCTTTTCCAGTCACGAGCACCGATTTCGGCGAAACTGGTGGCTAGAATGCTCTCTGTGGCGGGTGCTCATCACATCATTACAATGGATCTACACGTCGCACAGATTCAAGTGGGTTGTATGCATGTTCTTCGCTGATATCAGTAGATTCTGCGAATTCAGGGATTCTTTGACACCCCAGTGGACAATCTGTTTGCGGAGCCAGCAGTCATCCAGTGGATCAAGGGGCATATACCCGGCTGGCAGTCAAGTGTTCTTATCTCGCCAGACGCAGGGGGAGTTAAAAGGTTAGTCGGTTATTCGAACCATGATGGTAATGCACGTTACCATGTTGTCCGCGTATAGAGTAACTTCGATAGCTGACAAGCTAGATTTGGACTTCGGTCTTGTTCACAAAGAGAGGAAAAGGACGAATGGAGAACATTGTGACGACGTGACCATGATGCTGGTTGGAGATGTGAAGGACAAGGTCGCAATTCTGATTGATGATATGGCAGGTCAGAGCGCACACTGACCCACCTATGCCAGGATGTTCATTGATAGTTACGTAATTTCTAGATTCTTCTGAAACAATCTGCGATGCCGCCGATAAGTAATGAACAATTTTCAAGATCAGTTTCGTGCTTTACCACGTGCATTTTTAGGCTGTTAGAAGCTGGTGCGAAGAAGATTTACGCGTTTGCTAGCCATGGAATATTCGCGGGTACAGCTTTGGAACGGGTGAACCGCTCTCCGTTTACGGAATTCATAGTTACCAACACCATCCCGCAAACAGAAACCGTGAAAAAATGCAGTTTTTTGAGGGTGAGAAACTTATCTACAATTGTCGCATATCCAGCAAGTTTTTATTCCTAAAGGTCATTGACGTCTCTGCTGTCTTTGCCGAGGCGATCCGGCGAACACACAATGGAGAGTCTGTGTCGTTTTTATTCACGAATGTGCCTTAGTTATGCAATTTTTTTATCTTGAGACTAACATGAGTTTTCCCGACTAACTCTTCCAACGAAATGTCCTTCAAGTTTAATGCTGCCGAAGAGCAGACTTCAAGTGCGACAACAATGTCCTGCGTAGAAACTTCCAGCTTTTGCAAAGGCTATGATCAAAATTTGAAATAGTTCTGCCATGAACAGAATGTTGGAAACTCAGTTTATGAAGCACTATTCGTTTTGAGATCTGCAGAATTAACCATCGAAAAGACAAGTGTCAGCATCTCAGGTGCAAGATGGTAATGTACGTTACTGTCCTGCCGGAATTCCAGTGGTGGAGACATTAAATATAATTCAGCTATCGGTCTGGATATTTCCCATAGCTTACACCTTCCATTGGTGTTCTGGCGTGAATTCGAATTCAGTGACTCACGAAAATATTGACGTTTTATCCTTTGCTCTTTTTGAAATTCGCGGATCACAAGTATGTTGACGAAAAGGATCACTATCCAGATGTAACAGATACTTGATGAATCCGCTCTGTCAAAAGCTACTGTAGATAGCACACAGAATGCATATTGTTTGCATATTGGGGACCGTTGTCCCCAATGGTCCGCAAACTGCTAAAGGCAGTAACCCCCAACGCAAAAATTTCTGGAATTCAGAAATACATATCCAATAGGGTTACAGCCGTGAATAGAATCACCAGCACTATTGAGGGCTCTTTCTGAGGCCGTAAACAGAACAATAAGTTGTTCAAGCTTTTGGGTGTTTTTCAGGAACAAAATGGGTTGAATGACTTGCAGACAGGCAAACCTTGCGTTTTTTCAGCGTACACACTTAGCGAGAACCCAATTACTCACTTCAATTTCGGGTCGGATTTCCGCGTATGGCTATCGTGGGGCTTCCCGCGTCGCTCATTCGTCCTGTTGCTCACCTCCGCCATATTCAGAAGACAGACCGTCGATGGTTTCAATATCGGTTTCATACAATCTGATCTGCGAGTTTTATCGACCCACGAAATCTGGACACACTCTATGACTAAGCCACAACACCACATAAACTCAAAATTGCATATAAACGCCGGGTTGCGTGGTCCAAGGAGCGGTACTAGCGTTCTATCAATTTGGTCAACAAATACAAGTTTTTAATTAGCTCACAAGATGCGTGCTCTACTTTTGCTGGCTGGTCTTTTCGTCATAGTTCAAGTGAGTGACCTAGAATATCCCGCAAAAATGTTTTCGCCATTATTGATTTGTTGTTTTTTATCAGGCACAATTAATCACGGATGCTCCCGCAGTGGACGAAACAAATTATGTTGTAGTGGAGAGGACGGAAAATGACCAGGATTACACTGCAGTGGATGAGACCACAGCCACGCCGTCAAGGCCCCTTCCACGACAAGGAAACTTCCGCATCGAAATTGACTTCCAACATTTTGAAAATGTCGGGGGAATTCGGCATGATGGTCAATACTGTGACTACTTCACCAACTGCGATCCTTCACTCAAAGCCGTCATTGACATGTAAGCTGTTCTACGGTATTTTGTTTTGACATTGAGATTACTTCACGCGGGATTTTCAGTGACAAACCGATGTTACGATTCCCTGGAAGTGCAACAAATGCAAATGATTTCCGTGTTTTGGCAATCAAGAAGGACTCAAATGGGTTCGCCGTCAACAACAAGGTCTTCCGAAACGTGTGCAGTCGAAGCACTTTTCCATCGGTAATTACCGCGCCACATGACTCACTGAACGGATTTAACCAAGCTCTGTGTTTTCAGATGGTTACAGCCAGGGTTGAAGTCCATGATTTTGACACGTTCAGCAACAACGATCTACTGGAACAATTCGACTGCCGATTTCCATTCAGACCGTTCAGGAACGGAACAGACAGAGGGGATGGTTGGTCTGAAACTCTCCAGTGCGATGCAATTCATCAGCCAACAAAAATTAAGTAAGTCCGAAAAAGTGACCTTTAAAGAACTGCAGATTTGACGGATTTTTTCTGCACAGATTGTCTTACCGATGGAGAATCATCCCAATCAGTGCTTCACAGTGTAGAATGAGTTCCGCACCCGTTAACGTTGCTGCAGCTGTGTACAATCCGAATGAGGCGACCAGTGGATTCACGCCGCCGCAGGATTCACAGGATTTCTTTGGACGCGTGTATGGGTACATAAGATCTGCGATGGAGTTTATGGGAGACCTTTCGAAGGTAGTCAGGACCTTTGGTGGACGCGGAGATGAGACTACCCAGAGATTTTCTTGATAGATTGCTGCAGTGATCGGCTTCGTTGTTTGAGCAACAGTGTACCATGGATGGATTCAAACACTAATTTGTTAACTAGTGGTTGCTTCGGACGTTGTATCTAATTTTTGTCGAAGAATTGTCATCCCAGCTGACGTCACTGAGTAATGCTAGCCAAAGATGCCGTTTATTCCCTGTTTCGCAGACTACCGCAGGGAAGTGAAACACGAGATAGACATAAAAATCAAAGAAGTACAGAAGAGTTAGAATCGGAAACTGATCTTACGATATTCAGAGACACAGAGCACTGTACACTGCATTGCACTTTCCGTCGTTTTTTTAGAATAGAGCATATACTTTAGTGTATGGTGCACGACTGACACAAAACTATTCCTTGCTGAAAATGCGGACTCCAGATAAACTCAGAGTGAACATCTAGCTGTTCTTAGAGCTTTGGAAATGTTCCAGACCCTACAAGTATACCAGCCAGAGGAAGAGTAACAAGACTATGACATAATGATTGAGTTGCCAAGGTCTGTTGTTCAACAACAAAACTGGAGAAATTTCCAAGTTTTTGTGGAAAGAAAGACTTCGTACTTCACACAGTTAAAAAAAGTTATTGATCTTGGTTCTACCTGCCAGTATGGCACAGTTCTGCACTGCGATATGCGGAGGGTCCAAAAAGAAGATTACTCCACCCACGCGACCCGAAGATCTGCAAGTGTCAGTCCAGTTTGTGGAACAAGTTAGAAATCTACCACAACTGCCAGCCGAACCGCCGCCTCCACCTGCCATCGAGATATTCAAACAACCTCGTATGTCGGACAACGTATCTAAATCGGCTAAGATGCCCACTAAAGCCTATCCACGAAATTCGGCGCCTGACCAAAGGCAACATATCATCCAAAGATGGCAGGAGGTATCAACCAATTACATGTTTCAAACTAACTGTTTTTGTGAGCACTATGAGCGAGTTGGTATCGGTAACATGGAACGGTGTAGCTTCGCAACCACGTTCGAGGTTTTCCAATCACCTTCAAGTGGCAGTGTAGTTGGGGGGGGGGGGAGGGGTCAGAGTTTTCGATTCAGCAGCATTGCACATTATGATAAGTCCCGAATATCTTTGTGGTTTTAGATATCCCCGGAGACCCGGCGCGCCCTGCTCAGATCCACTAGACAACCTGTGGTAGTCCCAGGTCAAGTCGTGGCGAGAACCCTTGATTCAATCCAGCAGGAATACGCAACAAGAGATGACCTTTTTGAGGATGCTGACTTTTCACAATCCCTAATAAGCAAAGCGAACTTCCAGCAAGTAGGAGATGAGGAGATCCCGGTGGGGGTGCCTGTTTCGCTGGTGAATCAGGAAGTTACTTGGAGACGCCCTACCGAACTGCCAATGGAACCTTTTTTCCTTGAGTCCAGACTGAGTCGTTTTGATATCCGACAAGGTTCTATAGGTGAGTCGTCATGTCAAGCTGTATAGCACAGAGCTGGAGGGCAGGGTCGAGATACAGTACAGATCTCCACTTTATTCTCTGGAAAGCCATGATTGAAACCCAGTTGATTGATAGGCTGACACTGCTCAACATGTGAACCCGCCTCACCCGCTCTCATTGGAAATTCACCCTTTCGCTTTGGCGGACTGACAAGTTGAGCGGTTAAAGGAAATCAATCAATAAGATTTCAATCATGGCTTTCCAGAGAATTAAGTGGAGATCTGTATAACTTTTGGTACCTGATTGAGATCTGGTACCTGAATGAGGTGGCACCCGTAAGACCGTCGAGTTAAGCACCCTGTAAAAACCGAGCATAGCTGGAGTCGCCAGTTTTCTCAATCAATATGCGGCACTCTCTGGCAAAGGGTACGGCTGCAACTCAAGTAGAATGTCACTCTGGCTTCGCCGGTTTTAAACTTATAAGGAAAAAGAATCCGCACAGGGGTCCAGAATATTAACCCTGCACCGCAGCCCAACATGCAACGTTGCGAATGAGAATGTTCAATACCTTTATTCATCATAGCATGATGGCTCTTGTATTTTTTTACAGGGGACTGTTGGTTAGCGACTGCATTTATTTGTGTCGCCCAAACCCCTCGACTGATCTCAACAATCATCCCGCCATGGCAGTCTTTCCGCAGAGCCGATGGTTATTGCGGTGTATTCGGATTCAGGTTCTACAGGGATGGTGATTGGTAAGAGGAGAAGTACGATATGTTTTGTTGTGCTCGAAATTATTTTCTTCAAGGGTGGAAGTTTATGTGGACGACCGATTGCCACTCATTGCCGCGAATGACATGCCGATTTTCATGGATTTATCCGAGAACTGGGAGTGGTGGCCAGCTTTACTGGAAAAAGCTTACGCCAAGTTTGTAATAAAACAATTTTGCCTTGAGTCATCAAAAGAGCCCAATCCAGTACTGTGTTTCGATCAGACCGTGCAGAAATGTTGCGCAATCAGTGAAACTAGGCCCAGCTGAGTAAGTGGCTTACATGGGTAATATTCCCCACCCCAGTGATATTTTTGCACGGTAATCGAAGCAACACAGTACGCGAATTGCGATGTCGGCTTTTCGTGGATTCAGTGCCAGCCTCGGTGGCAGATATTGAGAGCCATATGTGTTCCTCCAGGCAACACTTCGCTCAAAAATGCAGAGCGCAACTGTTTTGCCTGAGTCATCTAGCGTTTGTTGTAGAAGCAGCCTGACATCCACGAAAAGCAGTCGTTAAAGTTTCATGCAATACACAATGTTTGTTAATACAGAGCACAAGGTGGATGTTACGGGTATCTCACAACAGGGTCTTCCAATGAAGCATTTGAAATTCTCACTGGCGGGGTCGTTGAGGGTAAGCAAAATGAAATCAAGAACCAGTGATTCTTGCTCCAATGTCTGTAGATGCTCTTGTGAGCTCTGTCAGGACTCCATTCGCTTACTTGCTGAAATGCTGGAATCTTCAGACCCTCATGGCTTGCGGAACAGTAGTGGGTTTTTCTTGAGCTCACTTTAGTTTTCAAAAGAGTATAATTCACCTAGATTCCAGATGATTACCCTGATGCAGGCCTCTATGAAGAAGCACTGAGACATGCCTGCATTTTGACTGTCCACGCCTACGCTATTACGCGTGTGTATATGGTGACTACAAGAGCCAAACATGATGTGAACAGTTCTCATCTTTACTAACTTTGCAGCTTCATGCTAGAACTGGTTCAGACAACACACCGGTAGAGATTCCATGTGTGCGTGTAAGAGACCCGTTAATACGGCATCATACTGATTCAAACCACCCAAAATGTGTATACGGTGTGGATCATATACCTGAATCCTATGACTTGAGCCACGGGTTAGTGGAGAAGACTATTCTATTTATTGCACAAAGATCAAAAGTATATCCAGGTCTGCAATCTGGGAATCGGTTGATCCAATAGTCAAAGAACAACTAGACTACGACAAACTGTTGACGCATGATTCCGAATTCTGGTAAGTGATGGGTTTCATCAGGTGGGTAGCTAGTAAACAGAAACTACCAGGTAACATTGACCAGAGAGGCGTTGATGATATTTCAACCCAGTAATTATCTACAATCTCGGTAACACGTGTATGACCTCGACCTAGCGAGTAGTAGGGAAATAATAATAGTGTAAAAAAACGTCCACGATCACGATATCTAAAAGCTGTTTTTTCTCAAGTTTTGCCCTTCTCAGAAACCTGACAGTTTGACTGGTTGTAACCGTTGAAGTTACTTGCATGTGCTCTGTTACAGGATGACTTACGATGATTTCCGAAGTACTTTCTATGAGGTGATGCTGTGCCACGTCGGGCGCGATTATTTTTACGGTGATTTTCGTGAGTAGTCCATACTTACGCCATCCATGCATAGCCATCTCAACCTGACCTCCCAAAACGTTTGCAGACGCGGATCTAGGTAGCGAAGAATATGTGACCAAGAAGGAAAACATGAAATGGTTGGCGTACAAATTCAAAGGCTGTTGGGAGCCTGGGATATCCGACGGTGGTCCTCCTTCAGACCCTGGCCAAGGTAATATCTGTCCCTGGTGCTCTAATGTATAGACGGTAGAATGACGAATGACGCGATCCCAGATGAACCCGGTCCTAATGACCCTATCCACACTAATCCCAACTACCACATGAACCCTCAGTATCGAATCAAAATACTTCATGCAGACAACGATGATGGCACGGCAACTTGCGTCCTATCCGTTTCGCAGAGTGATGTGGGCATGAATAGACGCGACTATGGAAAACTTGGTCTGTGCGTCTATAGAGTACGTTTGTTACAGTGTTCGCCTGGCGTAGGGCTTCCTAGAGGAAGACTCCATAGTACCGAGCTGTTCACTGGAAAGTGTATATTTATAGGTGCCACCTGAAATCATTCAACTTGAAAATGCGGTGGTACAGGACGTCACAGCCCTGATCAACCTTCTTCCAGTAAGTACCACCCAACGAAAATCTCTCTCTGTAGCTTTTGGAGAACAAGAACACGGACACCAGCATCATATATATAGGTGCGGGATGAACCTAGAATTTCATCCTCAATGACTCCCCCCCCCCCCCACCTGGTGCACTTGTGAATAACCGGTCCCACTAGATTGGTTGATTAAAAAGTTTTTCATTTAGCAGCATGCCCGCAAAAACCCAGCTTGCATCTGAGACATCCTGTTCTCTAAGATGATTTTCCAAGATCCTTGGATTCGGGATTTTGCTCGATGACACAAAGTCAGAGCTTTACTTTTCATTTTGGATTTCATCTATATCTATATCGTAATCCATAACTGTTACAAAAGCAATGACAAGCCTGATTGTAGATCGAAGAGCGACACAACCTGGATGGGTATATCACAACACCCCCTAAACTGGAAGCGTTTTTTCGAAGCGATCCCACGTACTTGAACGAACCTCGTCCAGATTATAAAAAAACCTACACAGAAAGAGTGTGTTTGCCTATTGGTGACTACGTCATTATTCCTCACGCTGTGTGGACACTCCAACCACGACCAAGAAAATTCGTGCTCCGAGTCCTTACTTCGAGGCCTGCCGAAATTGAGTAGGTCCAACTGAGTACGTTGTGCAAAAGTATCTGACTTATTGGGCTTGCAGTAAGGTTGATGCGTACACCGCATTCTTCCATGCTTTTTCAAATGCAAAGGTACACGCTTTCGCGCTTTGCCACATTTGTCGATGAAGCTGGAGCACGTGACTCTTGGTTCCAGATAAAGCCAGTAATGCAACCCGAAAGAAGAGACGATCTGCTCAATATCTTTTACGCATTGGTGCCGAATCAAGACGAACCTGCAAAAGAGTTAACGATAGACCTGGCAGTATTTAGTGATTACTTAATACAACTTTTTGGACATGGTATGTCGCCGTTGGTTTTGACTTCTGTTGATAGTTTAATGCGATCTGTGCTTTACTATAGATTGTGGACCGGAAGTAACGGGCGTTTTGTACAAATTTGCGAATGGCTCGATGTTCGACGATGTTCCACTCATCGAAGACCGATTTTTAGCGTTTCATGCATATTTTGATCAGTGGAAGGTTGGGACATCTTACTGCGTATTTTGGCTGTTGCAGCTGTATTTTACAGGAGCGATTTGAGCGTTATGATAGAAACGGTACAAGTTACATCACTTTTGAACAGCTTCGTCCGGCGTTACAGGAATCGAGTATGACTGAATATATTGGCATGCACCATGTCCTGATTTTCCGTTTGCTGTTTCAGTTTGCCCGCTGACAACTGAACTTATCCATGCGATTGCCGTTCGTTATGGTGATGCAAGCAAGCAAGCTATGTATTTTGACAAATATATCATCGCCATCGCTTTGTCTCTAAGTGGAATACGTAAGACGCCAATCAGTAAAATGCTTTGTGACGGAATGCTTGAGCTTTTGGGGATTTTTTCAGGTGTGTTCAATCAAGAAGTACGTGGGTGGTATAGTCAGGATGTCGTGCCACTCAATATTTTCATGCTGGACTGGCTCAAAGGTTGACCGTGATGCCTGTTTAAGTGATTCATTTTTGTGGAGCTATTCAGTGGTTTGTACGCATCAGTTGGACAAAGCTTTTTGATTAACGGAACTACATATATTGTAAAGTTTACTATCATAGTAATTTCATGCAACTGCATGCAGCCGATTCTAGCTCAAGTGATGTACTGTGGTTCTGGTCGCAGAAACTCAAGAGTGGAAGAGCTGAAATTTAGCTTATTATGATGACCCTTGGTGTAACACTCCCATTTGAGCAAGAAAAACGATTTATTTCTTGCACCAAAGGTCACGAAGCTGTCTGTGGATGTACAGTAAGCCTACGTTCGTTAAATTAACTTTCAGACTGATCTTACGTTAATGCAGAGAGACTTTTCATTTTCACTGGCCGCTAAGGCTGTGCAGTCATACTCTAGTTTCTAAGAGTATAAAATGTGTGACGCTGCCTTGTACAGTCCCATGTTTGGTTGGACTATCGCTTGTCGGAAAACGGCGACCTCAGAGCCACCTAACGCATTCTTGGTCGTAGTTTGTCTGTAGTTCAAAATCGTTTACCAGATACAGTACAGTCGAGCAGACATCAGGGCTCACTCTGTATAACTAACGGCTTGAGACAGGAAGTGAAGTGCCAGCCCACGAACCACGTGGATACATCACAATCGATCGAGCAGTCTGCTACGATAGTTAGATGTGTGTTCAGTCAGACCTGCAGTTTGCAATCACAAGTGAGCAGTTCAGTTTGCATTCTTCGTTGTTGATCGCTTGCATCGAAGTTAATCTCCGCGAAACTTATCACTTTTATCTGACATTCACTCCAACCACGGATTCCCAAATCAACCCAGCCATGTCGACTGTACCGTGCACCAGCTTTGCAGCCCCGCGAGTTCACAATGCCCTCAACCATCAACACAGACCGAAGATCTCATGCGAGAAAGGGGATATCGATCCATGTTCAGCTTTGATCGCTTCAGGTTTGTGGAGAAAACGTCCAAAAATAGCCTGTAAATTACCGTTACATAAACACTTGTTTTCGAAACAGGACAATCTGCCACCCATGAAAGGCCGACAATCGCTACTTATTTCATCAAGAATGACCAGATGTTCACACAAAGTACCCGCACAAATCCTGATGGAAGGTGAGCGCATCAGATGCATTGTTTGAAATTGCGACGAAACGTTTTAGATCGAAACGTTAACGAAAAGTTCAAGGTGAAAAAGAGGTTTGCTAATCCGCATTAGATCAGCGGACTACAGTCCCTGTCATGTGAGCAGTTTTCCGTCTAACGAAGGTTATACGATTAAGCTCAACACGTTTCCTGGATTCGCATAACGAATTCCTGAAGAACAAAGCATGGGACGAAAATTACCCTTTTTGAAAGTTCTGTACGGAAGGAACGGGTTGAATTGCAGATAACCGATTTTTTCCGAAGTATAGTTTTACGTTCGTAATTTTAGCGGTTTTGCTATTTGAAAAGGCATTTTCCAACGATGAATAAATAAACATATTTTTTTTGAAACAACCCGGCTTGGAAAATGTAATCAGATTCTTTCCTAAAATCATTTTTTCATTATTTCGTTATTGTGTAGGTTTTCTTAGTTTCTTGGTTTTTCGGTTGGACCATGAAAATTTAGCTGATTATGAGTCAATTCAGCCAGCAGAATGAATTGTTTCCACGCCGCCTGTTTTATCTGCAAAACAAGAAAGAAACAATTGCCAAAATTTCAGAGTTGTATCTTTGAGAGATGAAAATCGTTTGGTTACGGTGACATGGACCTTGGCCCAGTTGCATCAAAAGTAGAAATCTTCACCGCATAATCGTCCAATCGCAGACGAATTCTTTGTCGTTAGTCGAAAGAGCAGCTAAACAAGCAACAATTTAATGGGCTGCGTCGGGAAAAACAGTCAGTCCATCCACGTGAAGCTCAAGTGTTAGGGCAAAGGTCAACTGTACTTTATTGCTCGATTGTTAAGAGTACACTTTTCGGATGTTCCCCAGCTTCGAGTTTGTTGATCTGGATTCCGAACTTTGAAATTGATCTTTCAATAAATCGATGCGTAACGACGTTGTATCGAATGAGTAAATATTGAACTTCAGCTCGAAATAGATTCCAATTATTGCGCCTGACCTTACGTACTTTGAAAACAAGAAATTCAAGCCGTCTTTTAACGAAATCTCTTTTTTCGCAGTACTTCCGTATTTGCCCTACCGGTTGACAACTTGACCAACATGTGTTCACCGGGCGTTCTGATCCGCTCGGACAAATTCGATCCGACCACCATGAAACAAGCTGATCTGAAGCCAGTTCCATCTTCCTCTTCACCGGGAGTCGGACCGCGAAAAGGATGAGCCAAATCTCCTTCTTGAGTTCAATGAAATCAATGCTCCAAACCGGCGCGGGAATAGCCTTAATATAGGAATGCGGATCTCTTCGGTCGATTAGCCCACACTTTCAATATAGCCGTACTTAATTTTGAAATGCTCGATTCTGTCCGTATCGATTTTGTTCACTGCCATGATGCTGAGAGATTGTAATTTTAAGAGCGTCTAGACGCGGCTTCGAGAATGTATTAGTTACCACCTAGCAGTGTAATAAACAAAGTTCATGAGGAGACAAATGCGAGTCATCTTTTTGGAGACAACACGGAGAACTGTTAGAGGACTAGTGAGTCTCGAAGACTTCATTACACCTCGATTAAGCTGATCATTGGGTAAAACATTGAAGCGACATTCATCAGTACTGAGTGAGTACTACGCATGGGATTGGAACCCGAATCGCTCCCCAGTCAAACTCCTTTTGAACAATGATCTCTACCCTTCTCCTGGGGCACTGATCTCACTCATGTATTGCACACAGACTCTTCACTCTTTACTGCCTAAAAGTAGGAGTAAACCGAGTAAAAACAAGTGTGACCTTTCGGAAAATCTCTTAAATAAACCCAGTTTGTCAGCTTGGTCCGACGCTGGAAGTGTGAGTTCTGGTATTCCATTTGATTATCAACGTGGGATGTTCGTTGTATCTGGCTCAATCGATAAGTTTTGTGTCAACATAAAACTGTTTCAGTTTCATAACGTGAAACCGAAAGATGTGTTTTCTGGATCTAGCTAATTTACAAAATTTTCAAAGGGATTCAAAAATGTCAACCAAGTACTGCTGGCTGATTTGTTCACATTGCTGAAGCTGGACGTTATTGAATGTGTTAATCTCTCGCAGCAACATAGGAGATGGCAAAAAATGTGCCAAGATATACGACGAGATGCGCCATCTGCCTCTTATTGATAAACGTGCATGCAGCGTCACCGTTTCGTTCAGCCGCTGAGCTGACGTGGCGCTTAAAGCACTAATAGTTGATTGAACCGGAACACAGCGGTCCGGTCCCTCTATCCTCGGTCCTCTCTATGATCACGTATACAACGCGTATATCACCCAGCTAAGGCATACCTGTTTCTGGTCTGAAAGTTGCAATTTTCGAATGTTGGGACTTTAGAAAGAGGGTAAGGCCAGAAACAGGCTGGCGACTGCACCAAAAACCAATTCCGAAATCTAAACCTGATTCTGGACA